>SKCR01011665.1:0-219745 GCA_019454045.1 Zanthoxylum bungeanum | reverse complement strand
TGGCAAAAAGGTTAGACGTGAGGGTATTTTTCACACTCGTTTTTTTGTTTTTTTATTTGTATTATCTATTGAGTATTGCTTGCATGGTTGTCATGTTGAAATGCATGTTGTGGCCCTTGAGTAGATAAATATGCATGAATTACGAGATGTTGTATGTTGTGGCTTTGGAATAAAATGAGAGATGTGTCAACTCTCGCGGTATATCGGATGGAAACCCGGACATAAATTTCATAGCCGATTCCGAATGGACGGTAGTATGATCTGTACTCGGGATACAACTCCACGTACCGCTTGAGTAAACGGCACCCTCTTTTGTTTTGTGTTGCTTTGGTTTATTTATTTTTTTCGTCACTTGAATTCTGCATGTTGCTTATTTATGCATGATTCAATCGAGCGTATGGGCTTAGTAAGTGCAATGAAAGATCCCCTATGGGGAGGGGTTAAAGCCCTTTACCACGATGATTTGCCGCGCCGGTTGATGTGTGTTCGGTTGAATGCAAGATACGTTTAATCGGACATACTGAGCTTGACATTGTTGTCTTTATTCTTTGTGTTGCATGCATCAGGTCTGGTTCCGTTCGAACGCGTTCTCGAACGCTACACGAACGCGAACCTTCTGTTTACCGTTCGAACACGCACTTTCTTAGTCTTATCATGCATCAGGTCTGGTTCCGTTCGAACGTGTTCTCGAACGCTACATGAACGCGAACCTTCTGTTTACCGTTCGAACGCGTTTTTAAACGCTACGCGAACGCGCACCCACTGAACTGAGTCTTTTTTATCAGATTTCATACATAGTTTTCCTAGTAGCTATCCCCACATGTATGAATACAATGTGTTTAATGTATTATAATTCATATATCTATGTCATGATAACATTTGAGTATTATTTCTTGTGGTATATCGGATGGAAACCCAGACATAAATTCCGTAGCCGATTCCGAATGGACGGTAGTACGGTCTATACTTGGGATACAATTCCACGTACCACTTGAGGAGGTGCTCACATGTATGCTTGTGTGGTTAGCATGTGTGCTTGTGTTTTCTTGAATATAATATGCCAATGAAGTTGTATGTTTGTCGCTCCTTTGATGTACTTCCAAGCATGCAATCTTAGATGTGAAATATATGTGTAAGTTTTATTTTGTACATGTGAATTTAGAAGCATGATACTCTTGGAAATAAGTGCTACATAAGCCTGATTAAATTATTACATAAATCCTTTCATTACAAGTGGCATGAGTAAGGGACCATTCCGAACCCAACGGTTTGAGGTCTTCCCTTGCGAGGGGTGAGTGCGGCCTTAAATCTCATTTTCCGGTTCATACCGGGTGGCGACTCCATTATTCTCCGGTTTAGTCCCCCGTGGCTACTCCGTACTCCCGACCGGGCCGCGAGCCCGGGATAACATGAGTCGTCCAGTTCCTGTGTTCCCACAGTCTGGCGACTCCACTGGGGATAGAGAATCGGCCCCGAAATATTTTCTTGTAATGTTTGGATTTATGTTCTAATTGACCGTGTCTATAGTGGATGAAATGGGGGTTTAATCAAAGGCATTTTGAGGCTAGGTAATGGTTTGGTGTCTTCCTTCACTCACTACCTTTCTAGAAGGAAAAGCTGTGAAGGCACCTAGATAGCCATCTACTCGTAGCCTATTGTGATGGACTAATTTGGAGGACTCGTTGTTGATTCCTGACACCAAGCGATAAGAGCCTAAGAGGCTTGGGTATTTAAGTGAGCCTCGCTCCACCTTCCCTCTGGGGAATCTACAATGGGAAATCCATTTGACAGTCCGTCACATACCATAGCTCATTGGCACGTACCTTAGTGTATAAAAAAGGGTGCGTTCACTTGGTTGCTCGAACCCTTGATTGGGGAGACCTAGTTGTGGGCCGTCCTTCACCGATGAGAGCCTTTGTCTACACTCTTGTGAACCCACCCATAGACCAGGATTGTATGGTTAAAGTAACAATTATTTCCTTGAGTATGTGCTTGTGGACCATCCTCATTTGGACACAGTTGGACCATTGTCAGAAATGCGGACTTGCTGGGCCATTTAAACTGGGGCGAGTTCGTACCTTATGACCATTGGACCCAAAGCTTCTGAAATGTTGATGGGCCATTCTGTAGAAATTATTACGTTATGTTTGCATTATATTTCTTCTATGCTTATGTTTGGGAACATCGTCGTTTGGATCCATTTGGACCATTTGTCATGGGATATGGGCTTGTTGGGCCATTTAAACTGGGACAAGAACGTACCTTATGACGATTGGGCCAAAGGCTTCTAAATGTTGATGGGCCATTTTGTGTTTGTGTTCGGAACATTACAATTTGGATTTAGTTGGGCTCCTTGCCATGAGATGTGAACTCGTTGGGCCATTTAAACTGGGACGAGTTCACTCCTATGACAGTTAGCCCAAAAGCTTCTAAAATGATAACAGACTGATTTGTTTGAAAATTTTAGTTGATTTAGTATGTTATATATGTTACATGCATCTCATGCACCCCATGCATGCATACATCATGCTAACCCTTGTGTTCTAAAAGCCATCATAGTTTCCCGTTGGGTTAGGGAAGAGGGAAGACTCACCAAAAGACCGGTAACAGATATGAGTACATCCGATAATGAGGTATCCCGGATAGATCAGTTGGAAAATGGTTTCGTCAAGATTACCGAACAGTTACAAGCCTTGACCACTACCATGGCTAATATGGTTGTACCCCGTGCTGGGGTAAATTCTGAGATTGTGAGGCGCGAGGAGCCTCCGAATGGGTTGGGGGATGATATCCCCACTTTTGATGATGACATGACAGAGTATGCAACAGGCAATGTGATTGGGTCTCAGGAAGAATTTCAGAAGCTTCGGGATCAGGTTGAAACAGTTACCCGCAAAATGAGGGGTAAACATGAAGAGTTGTTAGATTATGAGGCAATGACCTTCGGAGAACAGTTGCCAGCTCAGTTTAAAATGCCCGACATAGCCAAGTTTAATGGGAATGGAGACCATAGAGTTCATCTGCAGTAATATGTCTCAGTCATGAGTTTGTTGGGCCTATCACAGCGCCAAGTCCAAAAGATGTTTGGGATGTCACTCGAGGGGGCACCTGTGGTTTGGTATCATAGCCTTGAGAAGAAGGTTAAGGAAGATTGGAGGGAACTAGCTGATGCTTTTCTGATGCAGTATGTTACAGACTTAAAGATTGACTTGTCACTTCGTGATTTGGAGAACACTAAGCAGAAGCCGGAAGAAAGCTTCAAGGAGTATGTAGACCGCTGGAGAAGCCAGCTTCTGAAGATGCAGACTCGGCCCTCTGAGAAAGACCAGATTAAGATGATTATCAAGGGCACCAAGCCCTCCATTTATGGTAAGCTGCGGAGGATGACTTCGATGATTACGAATTTCCGACAATTGAGGGAGACGGTTATGGATATTGAAGAAAAAGAGGCTGAAAACAGAAAGTTCTATGGCCAGAATAGAATGAATATTGAGGGACCTTCAGGGACCAAGCCCGCTACCGCTGAGGTCACTGCCATAAAAAGCAGGCGATTTTCCAACCTTGGTAAGCCTCTTTCAAGGGTGTTCGAAAAGCTGAAGGCGCAAGGACTTCTGGAACCCGTAGAGGCTAAACCAATTCCAAACCCTGTACCACCCAACCTTGACCTAAGCTTGTATTGTCACTTCCATCGGAGAAGGGGTCACGAAACTGATATCTGCACCCGCCTTAGGCATGAGATCCAAAACCTCATTGACTCCCACAAAATACCTGACCCAGAAAGAGAACAACCCAAAGCACACAGAAATCCCCTACCCAACTACATGATAAACTCTGGCCTACCCGAAACCCTTGTCCTCCAAACTCTCAACCACTCAGCTTCATTCATAGGAATATGGGATGACAATGGTGGAGAACCATAGGCCAATGAAGAAGGCAATGCTGCGAATGATGAATTTATTCCTCCTAGTTTATTTGATCCAGCATTTTTAATAAAGACATTGATTTTGTCTCTTCGTTCGAACCTTTTCTTAATGATAATAAAGACGTTCGTTTTGCTTACTTGCCTAAAATCTCTTCCTTTCAACCGACAACATGAGTATATTTGAGAAAAGCATTCAACCTTGGTACTATGAAATTCAGTGATGTTTAGAACACGGGGAATTCCCGAAAGCAGCAAGCAGAAAAGATATGATGATCATTCAGAAATTGGGAAATGGGGCAGTGAGACTATCAGACTTGGAAGTGAATGAGTTCACCGAGCCGATTAAAGTGGAAATGTTGAAGCAGTACTTTGCCTGAGGAAGAATTGGCAGGAGACCTAACCCAACGGGATAGGAAACTCATTCATGCATGCATGCATACACGTAACATACTTTGCATTCTTTTGTGTTTGTTTTGCTTTGTATTCACAGGTTTTGAAGCAGAAAGAGAGAAAGCGGCAAAGACAAACCAATCAGGAACAGCGACAGCACATTATCAGTCTGGGGGCGAGGCCCATATCAGTATCAGTCTGAGGGCGAGGCCCATATCAGTATCAGTCTGGGGGCGAGGCCCATATTAGTTTCAGTCTTGGGGATGAGTCCCAAGGGCGAGGCCCATATGAGTATCAGTTGGGGGCGAGGCCCATATCAGTATCAGTTGGGGGCGAGGCCCATATCAGTTTCAGTCTGAGGATGAGTCCCAGGGGCGAGGCCCATATCAGTATCAATTTGGGGCGAGGCCCACATCATTCTGGGGGCGAGGCCCACATCAGTATCAGTTTAGCCGGGAATGGCACTCCAAGAATGGAAACACAGTTCGAGAATGAACAAGCCAGGAATGGCACTCCAAGAATGGAAACACAGTTCAGGAATGAACAAGACGGGAATGGCACTCCAAGAATGGAGCAAGGTTCGGAAATGGACCACTCTCATATCAGTATTGGTTCGGAAATGGACTATCTCTCATCAGCAATGGTTCAGAAATGGACCACTCTCATATTAGTAACGGTTCGGAAATGGACCACTCTCTTATCAGCAACGGTTCAGAAATGGACCACTCTCATATCAGTAATGGTTCAGAAATGGACTATCTCTCATCAGCAACGGTTCGGAAATGGACTATCTCTCATCAGCAACGGTTCGAAAATGGACCACATCATTAGCAGTAACGGTTCGGAAATGGACCACTCTCATATCAGTATTGGTTCGGAAATGGACTATCTCTCCTGAGCAATGGTTCAGAAATGGACCACTCTCATATCAGGCATGGTTCGGAAATGGACAATCTCCCATCAGCAACGGTTCGGAAATGGACCATGATCTCATCTCGCCGAAAATGGCACTCCGAAAATGGAGCACGGTTCGAAATGGATCATAATCTCATCTCGTCGAAAATGGCATTCCGAAAATGGAGCACGATTCGAAAATGGACCATTAACTCATTAGTCACCGAAAATGGCACTCTAAAAATGGAGCACAGTTCGAAAATGGATAGACATCACTTCAGCAACGCCTCGGAAATGGGGTTTAGCATACCGAAAATGGTAAAACGAGATCAACTCAACTCAACACAGCAAGCAAACCAGGAGACAGCTGGCGACCCAGGTAAGTGAAAATACATTGCATGTACTTTGATAGGATTGTCACTGTCACACACTGCACAAGTCCCATCAAAGTGGGGGCGACTGTAGGCATTGCATTTTTGCATGTGAAACCCGATGATGAGTCTCAGTTGGAGGCACTACCTTTTTAGCTAAGGATATTGCGGGAAACGGAGGTCGGAAGGGGAAATTCAGAATAAGTACGTCATCAAGTTCATTTCACAAGTTCACTATCTTCGTTAGTGTTGCGTTCTTAAACACGTTCGAACGTCAGGTAGATTGCGGGCATTCGTGTCACGTTTGAATTGGCGTTCGAACGGCGTCGGTGTTTCTGGTTTTGCTGCTAGCCTCGCACCCCAGCCCAATTAGCCCCCCAAAGCCCATAAAACACATCCCAATTTAATTAAATTAAACATTGAATTAAATAAAATATTTAAACCATTTACCAATTAAATAAAACATAAAATATAATCATACCTAATAAAGATAAATCAAATATATTAACTTCCTAACCAAACAAATCACATACTAAATTAAAAAGATGTCATGCCTAATTAAAATCAATCATAACAAATTAAAGATATTGACTTCCTAATCTAAACAAATTTTGTCCCCCATCAAATCCATTGCTTTCCTTGTCTAACACCAAATCATATCTCTCTTTAATGCCAAAATCCCTTTCTTGTGAGACAAGGTAGAGCCCTAGCCATTCTCTATATAAACAACCCCTAACCAAGACATGCATCCTCTAGCTCATACAGATAACTCACACAAAAATCACAACACAAAGAGCCTTAGCCACTCACGGCAATACAAACAAGAAGAACACAAACAATTCCCTTCATCTCCTCCACTCCATAACCGAAAACAGCACCCCCCCTAAACCTCTACCCATCACCGAAAATATCCCCCATACAGCAGCCCTCCATCACCAAAAATATACCTCCAAACAGCAGCCCAAACACACCCCAAACACCCTTTGAAACACGCCTGGACAGCAGCCCAAAACAGTCCCTAAAATCCCTTAAAACAGTAACATAAACTGCACTTATAATCCTTGAAATAACCACACAAAACTACACTAAAAAAACCACGAGAAACACTCGAAACAATTCGTTGAAACGTCAAAACAGGTGACCTGAACAGTGAGTAGCAAAGCAGAGACCGAACAGCAGCAGACGGAGACCGAACAACAGCAGAACGGAGACCGAACGGTAAGTAAAACAACAAAACAGTGAGCTAGGACGCTAAACCAGTGAACCAGAGAAGTTGAGGAGCCCTTTCCGACGTCCGTGAAACACAAGCCCGAAAGTTGGCAAAAAGGTTAGACCTGAGGGTATTTTCACACTCATTTTTTTGTTTTTTTATTTGTTATATCTATTGAGTATTGCTTGCATGGTTGTCATGTTGAAATGCATGTTGTGGCCCTTGAGTAGATAAATATGCATGAATTATGAGATGTTGTATGTTGTGGCTTTGGAATAAAATGAGAGATGTGTCAACTCTCGCGGTATATCGGATGGAAACCCGGACATAAATTTCATAGCCAATTCCGAATGGACGGTAGTATGATCTGTACTCAGGATACAACTCCACGTACCGCTTGAGTAAACGGCACCCTCTTTTGTTTTGTGTTGCTTTGGTTTATTTATTTTTTTCGTCACTTGAATTCTGCATGTTGCTTATTTATGCATGATTCAATCGAGCGCATGGGCTTAGTAAGTGCAATGAAAGATCCTCTATGGGGAGGGGTTAAAGCCCTTTACCACGATGCTTTGCCGCGCCGGTTGATGTGTGTTCGGTTGAATGCAAGATACGTTTAATCGGACATACTGAGCTTGACATTGTTGTCTTTATTCTTTGTGTTGCATGCATCAGGTCTGGTTCCGTTCGAAAGCGTTCTCGAACGCTACACGAGCGCGAACCTTCTGTTTACCGTTCGAACACACACTTTCTTAGTCTTATCATGCATCAGGTCTGGTTCCGTTCGAACGCGTTCTCGAACGCTACACGAACGCGAACCTTCTGTTTACCGTTCGAACGTGTTTTCAAATGCTACGCGAACGCGTACCCACTGAACTGAGTCTTTTTTATCAGATTTCATACATAGTTTTCCTAGTAGCTATCCCCACATGTATGAATACAATGTGTTTAATGTATTACAATTCATATACCTATGTCATGATAACATTTGAGTATTATTTCTTGTGGTATATCGGATGGAAACCCAGACATAAATTCCGTAGCCGATTCCGAATGGACGGTAGTACGGTCTGTACTTGGGATACAATTCCACGTACCACTTGAGGAGGTGCTCACATGTATGCTTGTGTGGTTAGCATGTGTGCTTGTGTTTTCTTGAATATAATATGCCAATGAAGTTGTATGTTTGTTGCTCCTTTGATGTACTTCCAAGCATGCAATCTTAGATGTGAAATATATGTGTAAGTTTTATTTTGTACATGTGAATTTAGAAGCATGATACTCTTGGAAATAAGTGCTACATAAGCCTGATTAAATTATTACATAAATCCTTTCATTACAAGTGGCATGAGAAGGGACCATTCCGAACCCAACGGTTTGAGGTCTTCCCTTGCGAGGGGTGAGTGCGGCCTTAAATCTCATTTTCCCGGTTCACACCGGGTGGCGACTCCATTATTCTCCGGTTTAGTCCCCCGTGGCTACTCCGTACTCCCGACCAGGCCGCGAGCCCGGGACAACATGCGTCGTCCAGTTCCTGTGTTCCCACAGCTGGCTTTGTCGGATTGAAGGGCGTATGGAGAGCATGCTTTGTTGCTTGATTATTTGTTGTTATTTGTTCACGGTTGCAGTTGCTTTGTGCGTGAGTGAGCTAGGGTTGCCGAGTGTAGGAAAGAGAGAGATTAGGGTCTCGGTTTTGTTTGTGCTGTGAATGAGGATGCTCTAGCTAGGCTTCTTATGGTTTGGTTTATGTCTCTTTTTATAGGAGTGGGCTAGGGTTTTCCTTGCATGGGCAGGAAAGAAATCAAGCAATCATAGGGGGTATCTAATTAGTTTGTTATAAGGAAATGATATTCTGTATTTGGTGGGGAATATGTTTAATTTGGAAGGTGATTTATTTAGTTTAGGAGAGGGATTTATTTAATTTAGGAAGGAGATTTGATTTGATTTATTTAATGTTTTAATTATTTTTGGATTGGGCTTTGGATGGGTGCGGGGGTTTTGGGCCGAGCCTTAATATTTTAAAACAGAGATTAATCGGGCGAATCCGAGGCCAATTAACGAGTTAAATTTATTGATGTATTTATTTCTTGAACTTTCCCTTCCGACGTCTGTTTCCCGCGACTTCCGTAACTTATCGGGTAGTGCCTCCATACGAGGCTCATCATTGGACTTTCATGCAAAAATGCAAGTGTCTACAGGTACATATTATCTCAATCTCATTATGTTGAGAAAATACTTGATAAATATAACAAATAAGCTATAAATGTAGCTAGAACTTATGTGGACCTAACTCTTCATTTGTCAAAGAATACTGGTTTGATCGTAATGTAATTAGAGTATTCAAAAATCATCGAAAGTCTGACGTATCTCACGAATTGCATGCGATCAGATATCGCTCAACCCTTAAACAGACTAAGTAGATATACGAGTAATCCATGACATACCCACTGGAAAGATATAGTAAGAGTTTTGAGGTATCTGAGAGAAACTTCAAAATATAGTCTGCATTATACAAAATATCATACTGTTCTAGAATGGTACAATGATGCTAACTGGATATCTGATACAGTGGATTCCAAGTCCACGAGTGGATTTGTTTCCACGCTTGTGGGTGCAGTCATATCATGGAAATCCTCGAGACAAATGTATATTGTTTGGTATTTTATGGAGTCTGAGTTCATAGCATTAGATAAAGCTGCAAAAGAAGCAGAATGGCTTTGAAATTTCTTATAGGATATTCCAACCTGTCCAAAATCGGTGCCAATTATAAGAATATATTGTGATAGCCAATCGGTTATTGAGAGAGCCCAAATACAATGAATAATGTAAGTCTCGACACATATGTCGAAGACACAATACCATTAGGTAACTACTCTCAAGCATCATAATTTCAATATATTATGTCAAATCAAAGGAAAACCTAGCGGATCCATTTAAAGGTTTACCTCGAGAGCAAGTTGAGAATTCATCGAGGGTAATTGGCTTGAAGCCTATAAATTAAGAATTGTCATTATGGAAACCCAACCTAGCTGATTGGAGATCCTAAGATCTAGGTTCAAAATGGACAAATGAAACTTAGTGCAATTCAAACCAAACATTATAGAGTTCTATACTCTTTCTCATTCTTATAATGACGCAGATTGTTGTCTATCAAAGTTAGGATAAATGAAGGCTTTTAATGCTCACTATATTATGAGAAGAGTCCTACTATGGGTATCGAAAAAATACCTTATACAGTATATCACATATTTCAAGTAAGAAGTGAGGCTGCTTCTATGGGACTTTAAAGGTTGGATTCCCTAAAGTACTTGATGAAGCCATAACTAATGTTCATGGCCGAATTGAACACAACCGTAGAACTAGAAATGATCGAAGTGAAGTTGTGTGATGGCTATTGTCTTGGTTTATACCCACGACGGAACAATTCAAGACTATTGGTTACTGGTTTGCCAAGAAATTCCGATAGTCATTTACTAGGAAAGGTTCAAGGCAAAAACTATATATTTTAATGTAGTTTCATTTCAAGGAAACTCTCTTAAGTGTCTACATTAATATTTAGATAATTATGGGGGATTGTAGGAAATTATCTAATATTTATAACATATGTAAGGACATAATTTGTAGGGATATATCCCTTAAAATGAAATGATATAATCCTTCAATAAGAAAAGACATAACTTTTAAAGTGAAAGGGTTTCTTGGAGAGGTATAACCCTTAAAGGATACATCCTTTAAGTTAAAGGTGTCTTTACAAAGGTAACCCGTCCATGTCTATAAACAGGGTCTTTCGGTTCTCATTTTTATAATTTCAATTCTTTCATTAGTCTTTAGGCATTAAAAGAAAAAAAGTCTAGTTTCAAGAGTTTCCACCATTTTCACTTTCGTGTGCTTGAAGAAATAAGTATCCCTCTTGACAAGAAGAAACCAAGTATCCAGGGAGAACATTAGCCAATAGATCTATAAAGAACACCGAGACAGAGATAACAAGTTCTTAAAGATAAAGACTTCTTGACTTGGTTTTGAGACATTCATCTTCTACAGAATAATTTTCAGGTTTTTATAAGTCTTTGAGTTTGTGTTGCATGTTTTGTTATTTATTAATTCGCTTAAATCGTCATGGAAAAGTGATCAACACAAAATTTATTTGTCTCAGAAAAACGAGTCTAATGGTTCAAGAATCGGCTCAGTTAGAGTTTTTTTGCTATTTTTATAGCCGAAACAATAAACTTTCCGCGTATAAGAATATAATTATGAATTGCATATTCGGTTCTCAAATCCACGCATTTTCCAACGCGATGATGTTTCATTTAAAAACACTCTGACCTCTTTCCAACACATAAGATCTTATTTTTTGAATATCATTCAGTTTCAAATCCTTCATTTTAATTCGGAAACCTTCCAAAGTTGTTCCAAAAAAATTCGGGATATTACATTATCCCCTCCTTATAAAAATTTTGTCCTTGAAATTTCTCTATCCTTATGTCTAATCATTCGGAACCAAACGCACGTACATTACAATCTTATCCATATTCAGAAGTTATCTCACTTTACACATCCTCAAATTTCATACATCAATACAAACCATGCTATTTCAAAGTAAAATAAATCAAATCAGACATGTCATACCAAAATCAAATCAAACTTGTAATTTCAACTCACATTCATTCATAGGAACACGCCCAAACCGTTTCAAATTCATCCATCACATAAATAGGAAGCTGAACATAAATTTTATACAGTTAATCACATTCATCATCAGAAACGAGGAACACAACACATGTTCTTTACAGGTAGTCAAATACAATATCAAAAACGGAAAGCATAATACGGATTTCATACTATTCATTTCATCCACAATCTGAAACGGAACTCATTCATTTCACATCATGTCATTTTATATCATATATGTAAATGCTATCAACATCAGAGTTTACATACTCACATATCCAGTCACACATACAACATTGCATGGCTAACAACAAAACATACATAACCATCACAATACTCAAAAGATCCACGACTAAACTATAAGCTTACATACGTGCTCTTATATCTAACGTAAACTTTTATACAAACAAATACATCCATCGTCAAAGCCAAAAGTGACACATAATCATATGTGCTCTTATGAAGTTGATAGTCTGAAATCTGTCAATTTTTGACATCATTAAAATGGAAAACGTGTTAATGTTGGTGCTCGGAGTGCCAATCCGAATCGTATTCATATCTGATTCATGAATACGAACAATTTCTTTTTCCATAATATTACTTATTTTTGGCAGCACCTCTTGTTTTTATATACGTATTTGATCTAATTATGATTAGATTGAAACTAAATATGATTTAGTGATATGTATATATTAGACAAAGACCCAATGATTTACAACGTAATGTGCAGTTACAACGTAGTTTGTAATTGACATTGGAAAGCGTCACTATAAGTTGTATATTCTCAAATAAAGTTCCTGGTCAAGATTTACTAACATGGGTCGGTTAGTTAAATCCGTTGAGACCAGTACATGTCGTGTATCGAGACTTGGCCCGATGGTTTATCCCAATGAACCATGAATCTTGGGAGACTCGTATAGCCATGTAGGTGTTTATATTGGATAAACATTGAATGACTCATCGAAGATTCTTAATAGATGGTACATCAACGTCAATAAGAATCTTCTCGGGTTGAGTAGCATAGTGGTCATTTGACTTGAGATACCATTGTGGATATATGAGATATCATACACACTTTGATGACAGTCACATCACCGATCTATTTAGATCAGACCTCCACCTGTTCGTTGAGTGTGGACTGATTCTCATGATATCCTGTGCGTATCAAGAAAAGATATGTCAGTTCTATGTACCGAGCATAGGTATTCAATATAGGATTAGTAATTGGTTAAAACCGAGCATAGGTATTCAATATGGGATTAGTAATCGGTTAAATCCATGGGCTTGTGGTACACTATAGAAGTAAGTTTTAAGTGTTATTTAAAAGATTGCTAATAGAATCGTCGACGTGATTATACCTATAGAGATTTGACGTTAATATCTATATCTATGGAATAATCCGAATACCTGTGACGGAGGGATTATACGTATACGATGTTCTCGACCTGTATGGTTCAATGAGTTTATCTATGGTCGTCATAATTTACGGGTGGGTAGATTATAGACACGAAATTATATTTTGTGACAGATATGCCTCAATCTAGAGAGTCTCGCTAATGAAACATACTCGTAGAGCACTAGGGAAACTTTTATAAATAATATTGATTATTTATAAATCGTTTAACCGTTAAACGAAAAGATACATGCTTAAGGGCTTTTCCGATCATTTCCAAATTAATGTGTATTTGGATTTAATATATGATTTTATTAAATACACATTAATTAATTGTCAAATAAAGTATTTGACATATATCATAATATATGTATTTTGAATATTTAGAGTAAATATAATACATATATCTAGATATTTAGATTTAGTAATTGTTTGATTATTTAATTGTTAAATAATTAAAATTATTAAACTTAAATATCTAATGTTATGATTATGTTTGGAGGTGGATTAATATGATTAGTCCACTTGTTGGAACTTATTTAATGTTGAAGTGTTCAAATTGAATAAGTAACTATAACATTTTTATTAATATAATTTTTTAAGTAAAATGACAATAATACCCCCTACGGGTTTCGACCATATAACCCTAAGTATATAAGGGTTTCACTTTTCATTTGCTTCATTATTCTAAGCTTTCAAAACACAAAAACATAAGAGACTTGAGATGAAAAAGAAAAGAAACCAAGAAGGAGTGAAGAAAACTTGCAAATTAGTAAGTAATTTTAACTTTTCTTTAGAAGGAAAAATTTTATTTTGTTCTTGGCTACAACATATATTTTTCACTTGTTTCTCTACTCTCTTTTGTTTGTGTTATGAAGTTTGGAAGCTTGAATGAAAGATGTATTGATAAGCGGTAAATATATCAATATTTACCGTCCCTTCGACTTAATATTTTGTATAGTTTCTTGAGTTTTGTGAATATTTTGATGTATTTTGTGTATTTTGTAGATAAATAAGATTTCAGGACTCACTAGAATCAAATCAGGGCTAAAATAGTGAAAAACGAACAAAAAGGGCAAAATTAGAATTCTGCATCGCGACCGGTAAAATATGCCGGACACGTGTCAACATCAGAGAAACTTGCTATCATACGCATTTGCTAACACCGGTCACGTGTCAACATCACATCAATCTTGCTATCATACACCAGACACGTGTCATCATCACATGCTACCGACACTACACATCATTGTTTATGTCAGCATCGTGACGCACACAAGTTCATGTGTCGCAACGACGAGCCAATAATTCAGCTACCGATGAAACACTTGCCATGTGTCATCATCTCAGGAAGCCACGTACTGATGAGTGGTAAATGTATCAATATTTCTCACTCATTTGACCTAATAATTTGTATAGTTTCTTGAGTTTTGTGAATATTTTGATGTGTTTTGTGTTATTTTGTAGATAAATAAAATTTCAGGACTCTCTGGAAGCAATTCAGGGCCAAAACAGTGAAAAATGGATAAAAGGGCAAAACTATCATTTGGCATGTCGCGACGCGCAGCCTGCGTCACTACTGCTAACGTGCGCCAGACCTTTGCTAAAATACACCGGGACACGTGGACCAATCAGAGGGATTCTGCTAAAATGCGCCGACTTGCTAACATGCGCTGAATCTGCTAACGTGCACCTGCCACGTGTCAACATCACATCAAATCATGCTAACGTGTGCCAGACACTTTCCACCATCACATGTTGCCGACAATCGCCATCGACACATGTCGCCTACATGTCATCCACGTGTCAGCCATGTGGCGTCCACATCAGTCACATGCCAAGTCAGCTTGCCACGTGTCAGCCACGTCATCATCAACCAATCATCTTATGCCACGTGTCACAATTACACGATACTGACAATCAACATCGCCATGTCATTGCCACATCATCTCCACGTCAGTACAATCATTGAGTTACCGACGCCCTCTTCCGCGTGTCACCTTATCACGAATCCAATTGCCACGAATTGTCGCCTCCGCAAGCCACGCCACAAATCACGGTGCGTCGCGACGCGTGAAGCCTATCGACGCCTATAAATTTAGCTCAAAATTTCAGTTTCAGATGTACCTTCCTCTCTATAATTCCTTGAGAATACTAAAGAGTTATTATCTAGTTTGTTTAATTTTAGTTCTATAATTAATTTTATTTAGTTTTTGTAATATTAATTTACTTTCTCTACTTTTTTAGTTTTTACTATTCAACAATGAAGAGGTAACTTCCCCCTGCTAGGGTGAAATGTAAAGATTTTAATATTGCTCTTAGATTAATCTCCCTTAATTATAATATAATAACTATTTAAAACTTGACTAATTGAGGATACCGCTATATTGGCCGGTTGGTAATTGATATTAAATTGGTTTTAACCTGACTAAGCAAGGATACCGCCTGGTTTAATTATTAATTTGACTTAATCAGATTACCGCCTATATGACTGGTTGGTAATATCACACAAGTTAATATATTATATTAAAGGAGATATCTAAAATAGTAGTAATAAAAGTGGATCCTTTAACCCTAGCATTTTCTTTTATTGTACTTTTTCCTTTTTAATTTCTAGCATTTACTTTTTAGCATTTTACTTTATGTCTTTTATTTTTAAGTTTTTACTAGTTGTAAATATGGGTCGTAGCTAAGCCCGTTATCTGGGGTTGTGATGAAATCCAATATCACCGATTTATAAGGGGTTATTTTATAGTTTGGGTAATATAAAGGTTTACTTATTAAGTCTTAAGCTTAATGCGTCTTGTTAACTGGCCACTAATAAGATTGATCTGGTAAACTTAAAATAAATTTGACGAAGGAATTTTAGGTTGAAGACCTTAGACTTAATAGCCCACAATCTTCATTGAGGATAGATAACCCTTTAATAAATTTCCTTACATGATAGACATATACTTGTCGGGCGGGGGTAACCATAATTGGAACTTAGTCTTAATGAATCCAGGTAATTTGATTGACATAGACATGTGATTTAATTAGGTTACACTGGGTATTTACTTCCGACCATCGACTTAGGCTTTTGCAGAATTTCGTGTTCCAGGTTAGTAAACCAATATATTACACAAACATGAAATAACCACTTCATCTTTAAAAAGATATTGGAAGAAATCACAACCATGGATAGTTTAATAATATTGAATTTTCCTTAATCTACTTTCGCGCTATTTTCATTTACTTGTTTTAATTTTAAAGTCACCATCCAATCAAAACAATCAATCTGTTAAGTACTCATAAATATTTGGCTTCATAAATTAATAGTTTAGGTATTAAGTCCTCGTGGGATCGATACTTTTTATACTACTTGAACGATACGTGCTCTTGCGTTATACGCGTGTGATTACGCCGGTCACGTACACGTGTCATCAAACTATGGCGTGTTGCGACGTGCAAGACTTCACACGTCGCGACGCGTAGACCAAATGTTTCCCTATAAATTGAGGTCGAAATCAGAATTCTAATTCATACCTTCTTTTGGGGATTTCCTTATGAATACTATGAAGATTGTATTTTATTTGTTTATTTACAGCTTTTTGTATTTAATTTTTATTTTATGCAATAGTTCTTTATTTATTTTACTTTTCAGTCTTTATTTTACTTTTCAGTATGAGAAGGTAACTCCCATCTGCTGGGGTGAAGGGTAAAGCTTTTATTACTAATATTTAGATTAATCTCCCTTAATTATAATATATATACTATTTTAAAACCTGACTTAATGAGATACCGCCTTTATGGTCGGTTGGACTTAATTAAATTGATTTTAATCTGACTAAATTGGATATCGCCTTTATGGTTGGTTGGAATTAATCATAAATATGACTTAATCAGGATACCACCTATATGGTCGGTTGGTAATGTCATGCAAAGTTAATATATTATAATAAGAGAGATATCTAAATTAGAAGTAATAAAAGTGGATCCTCTAATCCCCAACATTTTCTTTATTGTTTTATTTATCTTTTTAATTTCCAAGCTTTACTTTATGTCATTTACTTTATTTATGTCTTTACTAGTCCTAGATATGTGTTGTAACTAAATATCATATCTGGGGTTGTGATGAATTCCAATATCACCGGTTTATAAGGGGTTATTTTATGACTTGGGTAATGTAAAGGTTTATTTATTGAGTCTTACGCTTAATGCTTCTTATTAACTGGCCATTAATAAGGTTGATCTGGTAAACTTAAAATACACTTGACGAATGAATTTTAGATTTCAGCCTTAGACTCAATAGCTCACGATCTCACCTCGGGGCATGGTGACCTTTAGGTAGATTTCCTTACAGGATAGACATATACCTGTCAGGCGGGGGTAGCCACAATTGGAACTTAATCTTAATGAATTCAGGTAACCTGGTTAACATAGATATATGATTAATTGAGTTATTTTGGTGTTTGCATCTGACCATCGACATAGGCTTTTGCATAATTTCGTGTTCCAGGTTAATAAACTGATATATTACAAAAACGTGAGATAACCACTTCATCTTTAAAAGATATTGGAAGGATTCACATCCCTAGATAGTTTTATAATATTGAATTTTCCTTTGATTTACATTCGCACTGTTTTATTTACTTGTTTTAGTTTAAAATCATCATCCAATCAATAAACCAATCTATTAGGTACTCGTAAATATTTAACTTCATAAATTGATAGCCTAGGTATTAAGTCCTCGTGGGATCGATACGTTTTATACTACTTGAGCGATATGTGCGTTTGCATTACATGAGTGATTTCACAGATCATGTATGCATGTATATAAACAAAGTTTGCTTATTAATGGTTGATAAGCATACTTTTGGTCATTAGATGACTTGGTTGTCATTCTAGAGTTGTTAGGCCAGTTAATGATGACCTAGAATTGTTCTTGAGTTGTTTCAAAGTGATGAGACTTGTTTGGTATTGTAGAGGTCTGATTAAAGTGTTGTATTGTGTTAATTTTGGTTAATTTGATTAATTAAAGAATTAAAGTTTCTTACCTAAACCGAAATTGGGGGATTTTCATATATATGTTCTATTTTTATGTATATAAGATATACAAATCATTTTGATTTTGATTGGAAATCATCTAAGCTTGTTTTGACAAAATTAGGACCAAAATGATCAAATTGGGACCTCACGGCAATTTGGGAAAATTCTGGAAAAAAATTTATGGGTTGTATTTTATTGTATATAAGATGTATAAATTATTTTGGTAGTGATTGAATATCACCTAGTCATGTATTTGACAAATTAGAACCAAAATGATCAAAATATAAACTATTGGGACCTTTCGGTAATTACTGAAAAATCTAGAAAAATTTTCAGAATTCTGTTTTCATGTATATTTGATGTAGAAATCATTTTGGTTGTGATTGGAAATCACCTAAGCTTGTTTTGAACAACTTAGGACCAAAATGATTAAAATTGAAAGTTTTGGGGTTGCACGGTAATTGACTGAAATTCTTATTTTTGGGTTAAAAATTCTGTTTTTGAGTATTATTTTAATCACCCAGGAAAAATTAAAGAAATATGAAAGTTTGATTTTCCCGCATTTCGCTGCGTAACCCGAACATACCGCCCAAAACCCCATCAAAACGTAAAACAATTTCTTCTAAAAATCATCTCGAAAACACATTATAAAAACTCTTTTATTGTAAAAAAAAATCAATTTCAAAATTCATCATCATCGTAAATCCATATCAAACGTCCAATATAAACTCAACTGAACGAAATATAACAAGCGTCCAATGTCCAAATTGCACGCACAGATCAGACAATGAACGAAACAAGCTCATGTCGATAGAAGGTAGCCGGTCGATCCACTGTAGTTGGACAGAGCCCTATAAAAACACCACGACGGAATCAAAATCATAAAATCATAAAAACCATATACAAGCGTCATGACGGAAACCATATCAAACCTACTCGGGGATAAAAACCACCATCAATAATAATTACTTGTTAATGAGCTATATTCAGCTTTTATTATGTTCATACGTTATGTTGATTCCTTTCTGACCGGCGTAATCACACGCGTATAACACAAGCGCACATATTGTTCAAGTAGTATAAAAAGTATCGATCCCACGAGGACTTAATACCTAAGCTATTAATTTATGAAGCCAAATTTAACAAGTATCTAATGGATTGGTTGTTTGATTGGATGGTGACTTTAAACTAAAGACGAATAAATAAAACAGTCCGAAAGTAAATTAAGGAAAATTCAAGATTATTAAACTATCCAGGGTTGTGAATCTTTCCAATTTTTTTTAAAGATGAAGTGGTTATTTCATGTTTGTGTAATATATTGGTTTATTAGCTTGGAACACGAATTTATGCAAAAGCCTCTTTCGATGGTCAGATATAAATACCCAGAATAACTCAATTAATCATATTCCTATGTCAACCAAGTTATTTGAATTCATTAAGATTAAGTTCCAATTATGGCTACCCCCGGCCGACAGGTATATTCCTATCATGTAAGGAAATATATTAAAGGGTTATCTATCCTCAAGGAAGATCATGAGCTATTGAGTCTAGGGTTTTAAACCTAAAATCCATTTTCCAAGTTCATTTTAAGTTTACCAGATCAATCTTATTAATGGCCAGTTAACAAGAAGCATTAAGACTAAAGCTCAATAAATAAACCTTTATATTACCCAAACTATAAAATAACCCTTTATAAACCGGTGATATTGGAATTCATCACAACCCCAGATAACAGACTTAGTTACGACACATATCTAAGGCTAATAAAAGCTTAAATAAAATAAATGACATAAAGTAAATGCTGGAAAGTAAATGCTTAAAATTAAATAAAGTAAATGCTGGAAATTAAAAAGGGAAAAGTACAATAAAAGAAAATGCTCGGGGTTAGAGAATCCACTTTTATTACTTCTATTTTAGATATATCTCTTATTATAATATATTAACTTTGCGTGATATTACCAACCGACCATATAGGCGATATCCTCATTGTAGGCACTGTATTTTTGCATATAAGTCCCGATGATGAGTCTCGTATGGAGACACTACCTCTTTAGTTGTGAAAGTCGCGGGAAACGGACGTTGGAAGGGTAAAGTTGGAAATTGGAATTTTTTGCGGGATTTAATCCCGTTGTTTAGCTTCGGTTGCTCGTTGGATCTCTGTTTCAAAGCACACACCTAACCCAAGCCCATTAAATCACATCCAAATTAAATTAAAACATTAAAACACATCTCACAATTAAATAATTAAAACATTTAAAATACATGTCACAAATTAAATTAAAACCAATTAAATTAAATTAATTAAAATCTAATTAAATTAAATTCCTAATTTAAATAAAACACATTCCTAATTTAATTAAATCACCTACCAATTTAAATAAATCTCATGGATCCCTTGCCTAATTAAAATAAATCATATCTTTAACTAAAAAGAAAAAATCAAATCAATTCCCCTAAATAAAGATTTTTCATATCACATTTTAATTAAAAAATATCTCACAAATCCTATTCCTTCTCAAACAAGGTAAACCCCATCCCTTGGCCAATAAAAATAACCCTTCTCCACACATTCAAACCCCGGTAGATTCACACAAGAAAAAAACACAAAGAAATGAAACCCTAAATCTCTCTGGGCCACTTCCCCTTGCCGCACATTCAGAAACCCTAAGCCTCCAAGAATCCCCTCCATTGCCGTCCACACATAGCCACCTGCCCCTCCTCACAATCACCTTCACGTTTAAACAGCTCACGATACCTTTCAAGTTTCCAAGTGCCCCACGCCACAGCCTTGCCCCCTCCTCTCGCCACGCACCTGCCATTAAGCCACTCACCACAACAGCCATACACCATGCACTAGCCACATTCAATAGTCTCGGCAATTAACAACAAACCCTCACTGCCCTCACAAGAATCAGCCATGCACGTCCCCAAGCATCACGCCTAGCCACTGCACTTCAACCGCACTCAGCCCCTGCTCACTCACGTTGCTGCTCCACGTAACAAGTCCCTAACCAGACCTCAATACCATCAGCGCATAACTCACACTATCACATTTGCCTCACAAAGCCACCATCAGCACCGCATATCATTGCTTCTTCACGTGAGCCATAGTCATGCTTAACCCTCATCAATTAAATGCCCATTAGACATCTAAGCCCTAGCAGCCACTCACGAAAAATATCAAACAAACAATTCACGCTCAAAGACGCCACCTGCCTCCCACAAAAACTCAAGGATCAGCCACGCATCAACCTCTTTGACCTCACGCATTAGCCTCCACGCACATCACACTGCCACGCATCCTAGAGGCTTCACACCATCACCAAACTAGCCTGCAACCGACTGAACAAGCACACCATAAACCGACCTTTAGCAGCCCCTATAATCAACACAGAATGCGCACATCACCTTGACTCTCAAACGCACGTAGCCCTCCTCTCAACCCTCAGTAAACAAATTTAAAGCACCAGCCCCCATCCAGTAACAACACACACATCTGCACCTAAGACCACTGCCCACTGCCGAGAGAATCCCCATAAATACAGTCCCCAAAAACTACACCAAATCAGTCCCTAAACTGTCCCGAAATTTCCCTGAATTAACCCAGAAACTGCCCAGCAAAACTGTCCAGAATAAGCCTTAAACAGTCCAGGAAACACACCCCAAAACAGTGACGAAAACTACCCAAAATAGTCCCCGAAACACCCAGAATAGTAGCCTTAATAGACCTGAAACAGTGATCAGAAAATACACCCGAAACAGCAGCAAATCAGAGTGAAAACAGCAGTCTGAACAGCAAAACAACGAGGAAAGACGTTGAGTTAGTGAACCGGAAAAGTTGCGGAATATCAACCTTTCCGACGGCCGTGTAACGCGCTTTCGAGAGACGACAAAAGAGGTTAGACCTGAGGGCACCTTTTTATTTATTACCTTTTCGTTTATTTTTGTTTATTTTAATATATTATCGCATGAGAGTCATTTGAGGCATGATGTGATTGTTGGATGAGCGGAACATGTGCTCCCTTTTGTGGTATATCAGATGGAAACCCGGACGTAAATTCCATAGCCGATTCCGAATGGACGGTAGTGTGGTCTGCACTCGGGATACAACGCCACGTACCACTTAAGATACACGTATTTCGTTTCATCCAAACTTTGTATTCAAGCATGATTAGGTTGTTAGCATGTTATTTATCTTAAGCATGATTTAGTCGATAGAAAGTTATTTCTTTATGCATGATTAGGTTGTTTTCACATTAGGTATTTAATTTATATCTATGCTTAGATTCTTATTTATTTTCCGCATTAGATAATTGAGCATGTTTGTGTGATGATTGTATATTATTACGTGTTTGCCGTCATGACAACTTACTTTGAAATATGCGAACTTAGATATAGGTTCTCATTGTTATTATTATGCATGCGGACTTAGGCGTAGATTACCCTTGAGCATGAATGTTGAATAGATTCGGTTAGTTTATTGCACAAATCATATCGTTACAAGTGACATAAGTAAGGGACCATTCCGAACCCAACGGTTTGAGGTCTTCCCTTGCGAGGGGTGAGTGCGGCCTTAAATCTTTGTCCCGGTTCACACCGGGTGGCGACTCCATGTTATTTCGTACTCCCAACTAGGTCATGAGCCTAGACAGCGTCGCCGATTTCTGTGTCCTACACTCATTAAGTCAAATTTATAATTAATTCCAACCGACCATACAGGCGGTACCCAGTTTAGTCAGGTTAAAACCAATTTTATTAAGTCCAACCGACCATAAAGGCGGTATCCTCATTTAGTCAGGTTTTAAATAGTTTATATATTATAATTATGGGAGATTAATCTAAATATTAGTAAAAAAAGCTTTACCTTTCACCCCACCAGGGGGTAGTTACCTCCTCATTACTGAAAAAGTAAAAACTGAAAAACTAAAGAAAGGAAAATACTATTGCATGAAAGTAAATGAACTTAAATGCTGAAAGTAAAAACTGAAAAGTAAATAAAAGAAAGTGCTATTGCGAAAATTAAATACTGAAAGCTGTAAATAAACAAACAAGATACAATCCTCTTAGTATTCTTAAGGAATTCCTTAGAAGAAAGTATGAAATGAAATCTGCAATTCGACCTCTATTTATAGGGAAAACTTGGCCTCCCCCGTCACGACGCGCGTTGATCTTTGACACATGGCGGCTGCTTCTGTGGAGATGGTGACATGTGTCCAGCGGCAGTTGGTAACTAAATTATTGTGCAGACGTGGCAATGATGATTGTCGGCAGCATGTGATGGTGACATATGTCAGGCACACGTTAGCATGATGGCTATGATGTTGACACATGGCAAACACATGTTAGCAAATTTGATGATTGTCGGCAGCATATGATGATGACACGTGTCAAGCGCACATTAGCATGATTGGTTGCGATTTTGACATGTGGCAAGTGCAAGTTAGCAAATGGGCATTTTTGCAGACTCCGGCACACGTTAGCGATCGCGATGCTAAAGAGCTGCGCGTCGCGACGCTCAAAAGATAATTTTGCCCTTTTTGTCTTTTTTCACTGTTTTGGCCCCGATTTGATTCCAGTGAATCCTGAAACTTTATTTATCTACAAAATACCTAAAACAGATCAAAATATTCACAAAACTCAAGAAACTATACAAAATATTAAGTCAAATGAGTGGGAAATAATGATCTTTTTACCACTCATCACACCCCCAAACCTAACATTTTGCTAGTCCTCGAGCAAAACAACAAAATAAAATAACATAAAAATCTTTAAAATAAACATTAAACTAAGCCAGTTTCGTAGGGATCACGGTTGCATTTAGCGTATGCAACAAGCCTTTAAACCTCTAGGTGTCCCTAATGGATGATTTGTAGTCTCATGAGGGTTTACAGCATCGATACCCACAAACGTCAATCTAATACTAATGCACATAAAAGCAAAAAGACAAGAGAAAAGAGAATAAACAAGTTAGTGACTAAATAAGTGAAACTCCTTATCCAAGTTAGAAGTTGCTTTATTTCTTTCTAAATTATCGAATAAGTAAATTATCCGATTATTTTTAACCTTTCTCTATACACACAGCCAAAAAGATATTAATCAACTCATTGTTCCCACAATATTCATAAGTGTAGTTAAAAGGAGAGTAATATTTTTGTCCTAAAGTTATATCAGAATTCACATATTTTTTAGCAATGGAATATTTTTCTGATTTTTTTTTATTTTTGATTTTTATTTATATTCAATATCTTCCATCCATATAACGAGCTTTGGGTTAGTGACTCCCAAACCAGATGGATTTAGGGCACCAGGTGTTAAGATACCCCTACGGACTTAATCACTCGGATTTTCGATATAAATATATATTTTTTACAACATCTTCAATCCATGTAGCTGTTGGACAATTATGACCCATAGCGTCACTATTTGTACAGATCATTGTGTTGTTGTACAAATTAACTATGTGACAAAGGAGATTGCACTCTTATCATTTGTGATTAGATCACCTAGATGTATAAATGATGAGAGGTCCCTATGATTTGTTCCTGGACGGAGAATGATATGAGACAGTATCAGTCCACGAAGGATAAATCATTAAATATCCCTAGTCAGAGTATTATCGAGATTGGACATCGATAAATACGTAAAAGACTAGTATTACACTTGTGCGCGTTGTGAGGGTACAACGTCATTGTTCTCATATATTTGGGTATAGGATACTCATGCAAGTGTAATAGGAGGTTGTGTTTCACCGATGGTACGGGAAATAGCTTCGCTCTGGATAGACCCCCTCAGAATTCCATTGGTAGTATGACTATGTGTCTATGGAAATCTGAAATTAGGGTAGATGTATTTTGTCTTAACCTGAGACTTGCACCACTAATACTTGCGACAATAAATATACTTTGGTTGAGGTCGTCTAGGGCTTTAACAGGTTCTGTGTACGCCAATGCTGGGTATATTGAGAATCGTAGTGTGTTGGGTGTGATGTCAAGACGGAAGTGTCACTCCAGTCATATGAAGATGATGGTCACGTAGGATACGGGACTAGTTCTCTTAAATGCTGCAGCTATCGGGATATTATGACTAGGTCATGTTTATCCGATTATAGAGACTAGTCACCAGACATCCGACATGTGCTTCTTACGGGGCAGACACAATTCCAGCCCCAGGCCTAGCACGTGATCATTCGATACTAGATAGAAATACACAATACTACGTATACTACACCTGATATAGATCATTTATTAATGTAAGGATGTTTCCGGAGAATTGGGTAGGCATGGCGCTTTGCTAGAGGCCAACATTGTCTTGTAAATCAGTATAAACATAGTACGAGGTACTTACGTGTTCGGATAGTCCGACGACCGAATTTACTGCCAACATATCCGGGGAACTCATGGGTCGCTTCCCAAAGATTCATCGATGACGTATAACTCGCACTCTAAATTAATCTGGGATTAATTAGAAGAGGAGAAAATTAATCTGGATTAATTGCGGAGATATTTTATCTGGGATAAAATATCAATAAAAGAGAGATAACGATTAATTTGGAATTAATCGAGAAATTAATATATTTGATATATTAAATGAAATTGGATTTCGACGTGGAATTAAATTTAGATTTTAATTCGGGCGAACGAATTAATTTAGAATTAATTCGTTAGCGATGTGAATAGTGATTTCGCTAGGCGTAATCATTTAATTACGACGCTACATAAAATTCGTTAATTTGGAATTAGCGAACCCGAGCCCTAGATTATTTGCGAGCGCATTCGTATTTCGAATTCGAGTCAAATCAAGCGTCAAATCGCTAGTCGCATCTAGCGTCACATCATTCGTCAATCAAGTGATGGATGTCTTTCACTTTGAGTGATTGACGCAAGTCACTATTCATGATTGATGGAATTGATGTGTGTGGTTGGTGCCATTAAGGCTTTAATGGTTTGGTTTTTGAAAGCCAAATTCAAATGAAATGCATTTGAAATTCAAATGTGTGTATATAATACACAAATTTGACAAACCAAACATAAGTCTCTCTCTTCATTCCCTCCTTCTCTCTCACGCCCTTGGGGCCAAAATAGCTTACTGGTTTCATTCAAAACCGTGAGCAGTGGGAAGCCTAGAGTGTAGATTTTGTGGAAAAATCACAAGTGCTAGCACACTTACGAGACATGCGAAGGTGATAGAGAAGTCCACCCATGAGCCGGGAACCATTCGACGAAGCTCGGAGCTTGACGAAGGACCCAAATCGAGGCCAAACCAGTGAAGACTTCACTGTCACTGCCGAACCAGTTCAAGGAGGAAGAAAATGATTTTTGGTGCCTCCGCGTCGCTCAACCGATCGATGTAAGTATTCCGCAACTTCTTCGATGTGTATTCACACTTGATTCATGCTTATTATTGATCTTGGGACCTTAATAGAAACCAACAATGGCATCTAGAGCAAGGTTTGAGCATGAAATGTTTAGGGCTGAAAATTTGGGTAATTTGTATTTAAGCATGATTTTGTGAAATTGGATGAATGAGTATGCTTAAAACATGTTGAATTGAAGTTTGATTGGATCAATTTCATGAAATTGGATTGGATCAATTTCCCCCCCCCCCAAAATTTGGTGTTGGCCGAGAGGTTTGAAGCCCTAATGGTCTTGGTGATTTTTTGATTTTTGATAATTGGATGACTTGAATCAATTTGAAATGTGGATTTAATGTTAATTTGGATTTGATTGGATTGAATTCGGAATTGATATAAAATTCCCTTTGATTGCCGAGACTTTGAGAAGCATGTTTGGGTTTGATTTTAATCAAAATGTGTTGGACATGTGATGATGACAATGAGCATGATTAATTGTGTAAATTGATGTTTTAGAAATGTTAATTTGGGTAATTAATCATGTTATACACTTTGGTAATTAAATTGGGAATTTTGAATTTTATGATTTAATTATTTTGGGCCTATTTTGTGAAATTGGGCTTAAATGTTGTAATTGGACTTGTTGGGCTTTGTTGTACAAAGTTGGGTTTAGGAAAATTGGATTGGATCTAATTGGGCCCAAAACCGTGTCCATAAAGCCCAAATGCGACTTAATGGACCTTTAAAGTTTAATTGGGCCTAATGGGCCAAGATTGATTTCTAGGCTTATGGGGTAACTCCCAGATTGGACTTTGGTTATCGGTTTGACCCGAGTTGACCAAAAGTCCACGCCTTAAGAAATTAATTAAAAGCCCATTGGACTTTAATTAAATTGACGTTGGACGTTAATCGGGCTTTAAGACCCGTAACGATTAAATTTGGAATTTAAGTCGTAAAAGTTCATTAATAAAGTGTGTTTTTTAATTTGGAATTAAATAGCGAATTAGAATTGAATGCATATTAAATTGGATTTAATTATGTAGTTTAATTTAATTCGAGAATTCGTACTTTGAGTACTTATTCGCAAAACGAGTTTGACTCGAACAAAATCAAATCGTTGTTTGAACATTGGATGATCACTAATTATCAGATTAATTAATTTGATTAGATTGATTGATAACATGCTTGTGTGAATACATGGTTGCGATGCATGAATAATGTATATCAGATGGATATTAGATGGGTGGGACAATTTTAGAAATTGTAGTAATAAATTTGATTTATTAATTGGACCTGCGTGTCCAGCCTTATTACCTCTCATTTCTTTGTATTCTCTTCTCACGTATTCCCCTCAATGTAAATGAGGTTTCTTTAGAAGTGTAGTGTAACGGGTAGAAGTGATACTTGTGCTAGCGGGAGAGAGAAAGGGAGAGATTTGATCTATGATCAATATGTAAAGTATTCATCCTTGTATCATTATTATTTTATTCATATGCGCTTTATTATGTATTTAGAATGCATGTTTAAGGGTGTATGATGATGAGACCTTAACAAAGATAATAAATTGGTTGCCAATTTGCACTCGAAAAACCCTCGCTCAATATTAAGTGTTTTTCCTTCCATTGAGTGATTCTTACTCAAGATCTAAGACGGCATTGGTTTGTTGCCAAAGTCAAGGCCTTTGTCCGTCGAGGATGTGTTTGAATCACGAAGGCTTTATTCCATATCAGTGTCTTGTCCAAGTTGTGGTTTGTTGGCCAAAGTCAAGACCACTTCTTGTCCATCGACATTGATTACGAAGCTTTCCATAGTCAATGGGTCGCGCTTCACTGGGATCACTAAGTTTGTTGTGTCAAAGCCAAGGCTTAGTTGATTCAGAGGAAAAATGTTAGGTAATACATTGGATGTATTGGCATATATAAGATATATGTTTCGGACTTGGATGTCCCCCTACCGGAACTAGGAATTGGATTGGATCCAATCGATCTTAGAGATCTACCTAGTTAATTATCATACAATTTGTTGGCCAAAGTCAAGATTGTGTGATATTTAACGGGATCCTAGCCCACTAGGAAACGCGGTTTCCCGAGTACTCGACAGAGGGTTAGAGGCTCGCCGAAAAATAGTGGGAGGTAAGAATTGAATTTGCAATACTCGTTCAATTACTCGCCATACGCGCTCAATCACAAATATCATTCGTCGTTATAACTTAAATGTTAGTTGGACTAATATTTAAATGTTGTTTTAATAAATAGTTGGACTATATTCAAACTATTCATTTATAGTTGATTTTATAATTGGATTATAGTAATCAATATAATTGATTTTAATCTATTAAAGTATAGTTGATTATATAGTTGGACTATAGTAATCATTATATTAAATAGTACCTAAAATCGTTGATTAAATAGTTGGACTATTAGAATCAAGATGTAATTGAAAGATTGACATTTAAAACATGATCCTAGGGAAAATGTATTTAAATGGTTTAATTTTCAAAATTGGGAATAAATTTCAGGATGGTCCTGGAAAATAATAAGTTACTTTATTTGATAAAATAACATATTATGCCTAAGCCCGGAGTTAAGCAAATAGTGGAGCATAATCTTTGGAAGATTTATGTAATGATAACTTTAGTGCTTAATCCATTAAGCTTGTCGCAGTAGACTCCTTAATTTCTGAATCAGAACTAAGGATTAGATCCTTAAAGTATGATAATGAAATTGAAGGATCTTCATAAATCTATACTTAGATTTTAGAAGTACTAAATTGCAATAATTAATTCTTGGAGAATTAATGAATATTCTCAAGGAGATAAAGTCAAAGTTTGCAATTAGGCAAGTAGCGCAAGGCGCACTTTACTTCGATCTTCTAGAAGGCCAAGGCTTGGCCAAAGGCTTATGGAGTGTTGAAAAACGGCAAAGGCAAAATCATTATAATCTTCTGGGAAGATAAATGACATATCCCAAAATGTCTACCTAAATTGTGGCAAACGGGATCGCGGAAGCATGACTGTCGTTTGGACAAAGCAGACATGAAGGAATTAAAGACAGTGCAAGGCTCCGGCTTTAAATATGTTTGTCAACATTATGTTCACTACTAGTATTAAAATTATATTTTAATACTTAGTGTGGTACATAAATATATATTGATGTTCAGAATCTGTTTTGAACAGGATACTGACTTCAATGAGATTAATCTGCGAATTAGAAACAGGACGAGAGTCGCTGTTTTAACCGTAGATACCTAAGTTTAGGAACTACTTTCGGGTGTGTACTTGACGCGGAACTCACTTGGAGGATTAGGCCAAGCAAACCCCTCGCAGCGGACAGAACCCCAAGAACGCAAATTTGATTTTGTAGGAACAAAACCCTTCCAAGGCCACAAAGAAGACCCACAAAGAACTTGTCTTTGAGAACCCTTAAGATGATTCCTTGAAGTGTTCTGCTAGCACGGAGACGCCACTAAGGTTGCCACGCCTTAGATAAGTCGATTGCATGAAATAAGGGGAATCCCTCCCTTAAGCAATTTTTGGACAAAGCCAAGCTCTCAATGGAGATGAATTTCGAAATTTGGTGATTATTATCCATTAAGAAATAAATGTTACAATATATAGTACAATAAAAGAAAACCCTAATAGTGCAAAAGACCAAAACACCCTAAATTGCTAACTTATGGCTAATTAAAAGCTATGCCCTTAATGGTCATTTAACAACCTAGACAACTTTCCAAGAAAGTCAAAAGTAATAGAAAATTAATCAAAAACTTTGCCAAGAAATTCAATAAAGGAAAAACAACAAAATCACAAAAATCCAATAAAGGTGCCTAATAAGTCAACAAATGTGACAATTGTTTCCAAAATGTCTAAAGTTGTCTCCTTGCACCAAAAGCTCCTAAATTTCGTGGCCTTTATGTAACTAGGCCCAAATTATGTGTCTCAAGTCCATTAAGTCTTGTCTTGGACGAACTTTCAGTGTCGGACTTGATTCGGCTAGATTTATCAAAAACTGCTTCTACATTGGGCTTGCATCATTCTCATCTATTTCAATCAAGTTATTTAGGTTTGAATGTTGTCCCCTAGATCATGTCATTCTCCCTCTCTTGAAATGGATTCGTCCTCGAATCCGAACCCGGATCATAGATAGTTATCACAAAATCAATTGGACGATGATCTTGGAATATAAAAGAATTATACTTGACCACGTGCACCTGCAATGAAGAAACATAAATAGTAGAGAATGCGTTAGGTAAAAACTTCACTACCACATCCACTTCATTTTCACTCACTCGTATGGTTACATCATCACACATGGTCACTATCTCAACCTTACTTACAAAGACCTCACACACATGCTCAACTTTACTATGTTTTTCAACCTCAAAGCACACTACCTCCCAAGTGTTTACTTCATCAATGCTCACGGTCTCACAAGCATTTCCACTCACCATGTCACTTACAACAACACACTCATAACTTTTGGCCTCACAAGTGTTTACCCCTTCAATGCTCATGGCCTCACAAGCATTCTCACTGACTTTAGCCTTGCTAATGATATCACTCTCATTAAAACCCTCGGCTACTAATCTATCTCGTTGTCGTACATTTTCCTTTACAATAAATTCTTCCACCATCCCATTCCCCATGTCATTCTCTGATGGCTCCACAGAACATACTTTATCAATATTACCATGTCTCTCACTATTCGTACACCTCTGAAAAATAACACATCATCATATGCTTGCTGTGGTGTTAAAGGAATGAGAGTAATGACTTTTTCACCATATTTGACCTTATACCTATTCTTGTCCATATCATAAGTTACCTTGTTAAACTTATACCAAGGCTTGCCCAATGAAATATGTGTAGTACTCATAGGAACTACATCACAAACTACCTCATCAACATATTTTTCCCCAATAGCAAAACTTACCACAACTTTATGACTAACCTCAACCTCGCCAATTCACTCATCCACATGTAAGGTCTATCAAGAGGTATCAATGGTAACCCCAACTTTTCAACTAGTGTAGTACTAGCTAAATTGGTAGGATCTTTTCTGCTGATGATCATACTACAAGCTCTAGTGTTGATGCGACATCTCGTTCGAAAGACGAAGACCAAATTATTTTGAAAATTTCTATCCATGGTCTCAAATTCTCTTTCCATTTCAAAACATAATAAATACTAAATCAAAAACACAAAGTAAAGATAGAAAAATCAGACCTTGGAAAGATAGAAAAATCAGACCTTGGAACCCTAAGCTCTGATACCAAATGACGCGGAACTCACTTGGAGGATTAGGCCAAGCAAACCCCTCGCAGCGGACAGAACCCCAAGAACCGCAAATTTGATTTTGTAGGAACAAAACCCTTCCAAGGCCACAAAGAAGACCCACAAAGAACTTGTCTTTGAGAACCCTTAAGATGATTCCTTGAAGTGTTCTGCTAGCACGGAGACGCCACTAAGGTTGCCACGCCTTAGATAAGTCGATTGCATGAAATAAGGGGAATCCCTCCCTTAAGCAATTTTTGGACAAAGCCAAGCTCTCAATGGAGATGAATTTCGAAATTTGGTGATTATTATCCATTAAGAAATAAATGTTACAATATATAGTACAATAAAAGAAAACCCTAATAGTGCAAAAGACCAAAACACCCTAAATTGCTAACTTATGGCTAATTAAAAGCTATGCCCTTAATGGTCATTTAACAACCTAGACAACTTTCCAAGAAAGTCAAAAGTAATAGAAAATTAATCAAAAACTTTGCCAAGAAATTCAATAAAGGAAAAACAACAAAATCACAAAAATCCAATAAAGGTGCCTAATAAGTCAACAAATGTGACAATTGTTTCCAAAATGTCTAAAGTTGTCTCCTTGCACCAAAAGCTCCTAAATTTCGTGGCCTTTATGTAACTAGGCCCAAATTATGTGTCTCAAGTCCATTAAGTCTTGTCTTGGACGAACTTTCAGTGTCGGACTTGATTCGGCTAGATTTATCAAAAACTGCTTCTACATTGGGCTTGCATCATTCTCATCTATTTCAATCAAGTTATTTAGGTTTGAATGTTGTCCCCTAGATCATGTCAGTACTTAAATTAGGAACTGTTATAATGTAACTAGTTTGACTAGATACGTTATCTCTATATCAGTGTTTTACCCGCTGCGGGTGAACCTTTATATTCTAGAACACTAAAGTGTTTTATTATATAAATATGATATTAAGATAAACACATTAGATGTGAATAACATCATTTATATTTTGAATATAAATAAATCTCAAATATATAACATGACAAACAAATAGCTCAAACTGATTTGATCAGATGAAACTAATTGTGGCGTTGTTGTCTGGGACACAATTAAACAAGAATCGTATATCCACACTTTAGAAGAGTGGGTACTAGGACTGATTGATTCCATTCAAATAAAGTCTGCGAATCTAGTTATTGGGCATAGTGCCTAAAACACATTTACTTGGTAAAAGTGCAAATTCCACCTATCTGTAAACCCTAGTTCATATGATGAAGCAAGTGGGCCCATGTCTAGCTAGGCTAGAGGTGGATATGAATATTTCGTGACCTATACGGATGTGGCTTTGCGTTATGGTTATGTGTTTCTTTTGAAGAACACAAATCGTAAACTTTTACAGTTTCGACACGAAATAGACAAACAGATCGGCTAAATTATTAAACCGTCACGGTAAGACCGTAATGAAAATACTTAGGTATTAAGTTTCTTATATACTTGAAAGAGTAAAGTATTCTTTCAAATGAGAACTCCTCCCGGAACACGTCATCTTGACGGTGTGTCCGAACTAAAGTAACCGAATCTTGTTGGAATTGATAAGGTTAATCATGAGTCGCTCTGAGGTACCATTTCCTTCAACGGATAAGCTTTAAACAATGCAGACCTTATTTAGAATAAGGTTCCATATAATCTGTTTGACAGATTACATATTAGATATGAACGGGAAAGAAACCGGTTTTCTCATTCCTGAAAATTTGGGTATGCTAGGCATATGTTTGGATGATACCAAACTAGAACCCAAATTGGATAAGTGCCAATTGTAGGTTATCCTAGGGATACCATAAGTATTGTACTTATACATCTCACATGAGAACAATTAGATTGTTGCTCACCATGCACTTTTCCTAAGAGGAATACCGATATGCAGTGGTAAGTGGGAGGATAGTAATACTCGATGAAAATCATAGTAATAATATTCATGGCAGTTCCTAATGGAACACATATAGTTCATCAAGGATGAAACTAAACCATTAATCTTCGAATACACAAGAACCGCGTATGTCGGAGAGAGTCAGAAAATAACCTGGGGTATGGGTTTCTGATCTCACCTCATAAAGATGTCTATCTTATTGAGGTATACCAACTGACTACGTATAAGGAAGTGATACAAGGTATCGACTCCCTTATTATGACAAAGTGTCATGAGTCCGAAATAGATTCCATGTATATCAACTTAGTTTGGATACTAGTTGATGTACCGCAAGGCATTGTGCCTACTGGTACTGTATAAGTCTTCAAGGAAGACGTACATGGATGGAAACATACCAACGTATAAAACTAGGCTTTTAGCGGAAAGGTATCATCATCAACACTGTGTTGATTACGATTCAACCTTTTACCTGTTGCCATGGTAAATCCATTTGGATAATGCTTGCTGATGCTGCATGTTTTATTTATGAAATATGTCAGCTTTACGGAAAATCGCTTTCCTGAAAAGGAAATTTTCCGGAGGATGTTTACAACATCCTGTCGATTTTGTCGTACCAAAACTAACAAACAAGGTTTGCGGGTTATTCGATCCATGTTTGGATTGATGCAAGCATTAGGTTCTTGGAATTATCGTTTTGATGTAATCATAATGGTTTATGATTTAATTCAAAAATGAAAAGATTCTTGTGTATATAAGAGGTTAGTGGGAGCGCACTGACAGTGGTTGTCCTATAAAATAATGATAATACGTCATTTCTTGGAAATGATATTCCCATAAAATAACTATCGGCGAAAGCTTGGCTTTCGAAAACTCTATGTGGAATCATACATGGAAAAATATATGCGACCTGGTGTCTCATACGCTTTGAGCATATGAAGAAACAAACAGGCCAATCCGAGTGATAGTCACTGGATTGATGTTAAGAACATCCGTTAGTGTCTTAGAGAACTAAGGATGCTGTCTTAGTCTATGGAGATGGAGAACTTGAAGTGACTGGGATCACTGTAGCAAGTTTCCTAACCGATAAAGACGACTAAAAGTCGCTAACGGTACTATACAGTTTGAATAACAAAACAATGAGCTGGAAATCTTCCAAGCAAGATATTGTTACCGTATAAACAACAAATGCGGGTTATTGCTGCAACTGAGGCGGCAATAGAAGCCTTCTGGGTCAATAATAAATCTAATTAGATTAGATATAATTCTATTAGCAGCTGAGCTAGGCTCGAGCACAGGCTAAAGAATTAATGGTCTCATCAACGATCCAGATACATACTTCGACTATTCATCTGATTCGTTCGGATAATACATCGTGGCGATGTGATGATCGAAAAAATCACATAAGATGATAATCATGCAAATCTGCTGACGAAAGCCCTTTCTCAGCAATTTGAGCCGACCGTACATAGTTCGGGTGTAAGACACTCGAGTGACTAGCTATAGGCCAAGTGGGAGATTGTTGGACAATTATGACCCATAGCTTCACTATTTGTACAGATCATTGTGTTGTTGTACAATTAACTATGTGACAAATGAGATTGCACTCTTATCATTTGTGATTAGATCACCTAGATGTATAAATGATGAGGGTCCCTATGATTATTTCTTGGACGGAGAATGATATGAGACAGTATCAGTCCACGAAGGATAAATCATTAAATATCCCTAGTCAGAGTATTATCGAGATTGGACATCGATAAATACGTAAAAGACTAGTATTACAATTGTGCGCGTTGTGAGGGCACAACGGCATAGTTCTCATATATTTGGGTATAGGATACTCATGCAAGTGTAATAGGAGGTTGTGTTTCACCGATGGTACGGGAAATAGCTTCGCTCTGGATAGACCCCATCGGAATTCCATTGGTAGTATGACTATATGTCTATGGAAATCCGAAATCAGGGTATGTGAATTTGGTCTTAACCTGAGACTTGCACCGCTAATACTTGCGACAATCAATATACTTTTGGTGTCGTCCAGGGCTTTAACAGGTTCTGTGTGCGCCAATGCTGGGTATATTGAGAATTGTAGTGTGTTGGGTGTGATGTCAAGACGGAAGTGTCACTCCAGTCATATGGAGATGATGGTCACGTAGGATTCGTGACTAATTCTCTTAAATGCTGCAGCTATCGGGATATTATGACTAGGTCATGTTTATCCGATTATAGAGACTAGTCACCAGACATCCGACATGTTCTTCGAACGAGGCAGACACAATTCCAGCCCCAGGCCTAGCACGTGATCATTCGATACTAGACAGAAATATGCAATACTACATATACTACGCCTGATATAGATCCTTTATTCCTGTAATGATGTTTCCGGAGAATTAGGTAGGCATGGCGTTTTGCTAGAGGCCAACCTTGTCTTGTAAATCGGTATAAACGTAGTACGAGGTACTTATGTGTTCGGATAGTCCGACGACCGAATTTACTGCCAATATATCCGGGGATCTCATGGGTCGCTTCCCAAAGATTCACCGATGACGTATAACTCGCACTCTAAATTAATCTGGGATTAATTAGAAGAGAGAGAAAATTAATCTGGGATTAATTGCGGAGATATTTTATCTGGGATAAAATATCAATAAAAAGATATAACGATTAATTTGGAATTAATCGAGAAAAATATATTTGATATATTAAACGAAATTGGATTTCGACGCGGAATTAAAATTAGATTTTAATTCGGGCGAACGAATTAATTTAGAATTAATTCGTTTGCGATGTGAATAGTGATTTCGCTAGGCGTAATCATTTAATTACGACGCAACGGAAAATTCGTTAATTTGGAATTAGCGAACCCGAGCCCGAGATTATTTGCGAGCGCATTCGCATTTCGAATTCGAGTGCGGCACGCAAGTCAAATCAAGCGTCAAATCGCTAGTCGCATCTAACGTCACATCATTCGTCAATCAAGTGATGGATGTCTTTCACTTTGAGTGATTGACACAAGTCACTATTCATGATTGATGGAAGTGATGTGTGTGGTTGGTGCCATTAAGGCTTTAATGGTTTGCTTTTTGAAAGCCAAATTCAAATGAAATGCATTTGAAATTCAAATGTGTGTATATAATACACAAATTTGACAAACCAAACACAACTCTCTCTCTCCATTCCCTTCTTCTCTCTCACGCCCTTGGGGCCAAAATAGCTTACTGGTTTCATTCAAACCGTGAGCAATGGGAAGCCTAGACTGTGGATTTTGTGGCAAAATCACAAGTGCTAGCACACTTACGAGACACGCGAAGGTGATAGGGAAGTCCACCCATGAGCGGGAACCATTCGATGAAGCTCGGAGCTTGACGAAGGACCCAAATCGAGGCCAAACCAGTGAAGACTTCACTGTCACTGCCGAACCAGTTCAAGGAGGAAGAAAATGATTTTTGTTGCCTCCGCGTCGCTCAATCGATCGATGTAAGTATTCCGCAACTTCTTCGATGTGTATTCACACTTGATTCATGTTTATTATTGATCTTGGGACCTTAATAGAAACCAACAGTAGCGAATTTTGGGTCAGTGACTCCCAAACCAGTTGGTTTTAAGGCACCATGTGTTAAGACACCCCTACAGACTTAATTACTCGGATCTCATACGTTTTTTTTATCCCATCGCTTTTTTAGATGCTGTCTCCAATTAAACTAGAGCACTGAATATTACAACTTTTCAATTACATCTCATGTCTGTATGTTACCATGCATGTTGATAATACTTGTCAACTGAGCATATGAAGATCCATTTTAATCAGTTTTATGGAGAATTCACAAATTAAATAATTCAAAAGGAAATAAACAAAAATTAACTTGTTACAAAATAGTTTGAGATACGTCTAAGGAGTGGAAATTCCTTACACATCTATCTCATACCAATTTCACCTGATTAATCAAGTTAAAAACAAAAAAACACAAAATATTTTTTGTTAATTTTTGTAAATTTTTTTAATTTTTTTGAATTTTTTGAAAATTTTTGACTAAAAATAACGCAATAAAAATAAGATACTAGTCAACTATTCCCCCCCCTCACACCTAAATGAGACATTGTCCCCAATGTCTTAAAAAGTAGAAGAAGAGATTAGAAACAATACCTAGTTAGCTGAAATTCTACATCTAAAATGAAAATTAAAGGTTAAGATCCAAATTTATCCGACTTTTTTACCCCGATCATTATCAGACCAGTTTATCTTGGAAAAGATAGGGTTAATTTGTGGTTCAAAGGCTAAAAGTTGGTCAATTAAATCTTGGGCAGTTCTGGCAGTGAAGAGGAGTTCTTTTACAGGTTTTGATACGAATCCATTTCTCCGGGCATCATCAAGAAACACACACAGAAAATCATAAAATCCATCAGCATTAAACAGTCCAATCATTTTCTGATGTATGTTCAAGTTCGCCCAAGATAGTACTGTAAAAATTTCCTCCATCGTCCCAAGCCACCTGGCAAAGCAATAAAAGCATCAGCACGGTTAATCATTTCCACTAGTCGTTCAGACATACCTGGCACGATCAGTTCCTCTCAGTTTGATGGTCCTATAAGATTCGTCTCCGCCAAAGGTTTTGGGATGATTCCCAGAACTTGACTGCCTCCTTCCTGAACAGCCCTTGAAACGATCCCCATTAGTCCAAGATTTCCACCGCCATATACTAAGTGCATATTCCTTTCAGCTATGACTCGACCCAATTCCTATGCTGCCGTTACAAATTCTGGTTTAGAACCAACACTAGTACCGCAAAACACTCAGATATTTACAACTCGTCTTCTTGAAGTGGCTTCCATTTTTATTTATCAACCTTGGATGTCTTCAAGAGTGCAATGATGAGTTGAATTTATAACACCTGAAAAAGGGTGAGTAATAATAGCACTAGTACCTGCCAGATGATAATTATTAGTTAAATAGTGAAATATATCGTGAAAGTCAAAAAGTCTGGATCCTGTCGTAGAAAATAGAAGAAAATAACGAAACAAATCACAATTATTAGTTAAATACAAAAAGAAAATAATATTTACTAGAAGTAACGGCTTGAATGACGTCTATGCGTCAGGGACAAGCTTCCCATCCAATTTTCTTATAAATTGGCAAACATGGTCTTTTAAAGTCAGATTCCTGAGACTTAAATGTTGTTGTTCTTTTCGGAATTGTGTATATAACATGTGAATTGCATGATGCACATATCCACTGGAATGCGTCTAAAGAGTTTTAGATATGTCATCTGAAGACTCCTTACTCAAGCTATCCCTAATGAATTTAATTTTATCTTCACGGTTATCAGACACCATTCCTAAAGAACGAAAACGAGTATTACATGTCATACGAGCACATTTATAGCAAACACCCATTTTTTAGCTCTTCTCTTTTTAGCATAGGTGCTTTTTCCTAAACCAGTCATATATGAAATAAAAGAGTCAGAGGACTCACCTGCCAATCTGACCCGTGCTTTAATAATCCAACGAATGTCATTAGGAATACCTTTGATCATCAGTAATCTCATCTGTTCCAAGCGAGCTTTGTAGACTTTCATCAGAGAGTTTTGAGGGAGAGAAGAAAATTGCTTGTGAAGATTTGCAAGAACTTCTTCCATCCTAAAATGTGACTTTACCTACACAAATTAAACACACAAGAATAAAACACACCAAATCACAATATATACACAAATTGCATGGGTTGCCTCCCTGCTAGCGCTAAGTTTAAAGTCGTCAGCTAGACATGACTGCCTGAACATTAGGCTGGATCTGAAAGTGTGACACTTTCTTTTTATCGCTCAATTGATTCTCCCCAGTAGTGCTTGACACGCTGACTGTTAACTTTGAATGTGTTGTTCGAATTGGGGTTGTATATCTCAACAACTCCATAGGGTAACACCTGAGTAATCACAAACGGACCTGACCACTTTGATTTCAGTTTTCCAGGGAAAAGTTTTAACCGTGAATCGTATAACAACACCTGCTGCCTTGGATCCAGTTCCCTGCGCACTATTTTTTTTATCATGTCATTTATCATCTCATAAGCCTGTAGATGAAATTCCTCCAATTTATTGAGTTTGTGGAGTCTTTTCTCTCCTGATGCTTGTAGATCAAGATTTAACTTCTTCAGTGCCCAGTACGCCTTGTGTTCAAGCTCCACTGGCAGATGACACGCTTTCCCAAACACCATTCGATATGGGGACATACCAATAGGTGTCTTGTAAGCTGTCAGGTAGGCCTATAATGCGTCATCTAATTTTTCAGACCAGTCATTCCTTGTTGATCCAACGATTCTCTCCAAGATTCTTTTGATCTCCATGTTTGAAACTTCAACTTGTCCATTTGACTGTGGATGGTGGGCAATGGCAACTGTCTGAGTAACTCCATATTTGGATAGGAGTGCATCGAAGTATTTGTTGCAGAAATGTGTGCCTCCATCACTGATAATCGCATGAGGTGTTCCAAAGCGAGTGAAAATATTCTTTTTAAGGAATTTAATCACCACTTTTGAATCATTTGATGGCAGTGCAATTGCTTCAACCCATTTGGAGATGCAGTCTACTGCAACTAGTATGTACAGGTTTCCGAATGATGGAACAAAGGGTCCCATAAAATCAATACCCCATACATCAAATATCTCCACTTCCAGAATATTTTGCAGAGGTCCTTCATTTCTCATCGATATATTTCCCATTCTCTGGCACCTGTCACATTGAAGAGCAAATAAGTGAGCATCTTTAAAAAGAGTGGGCCAGAACAAACCTGACTGTAGGACTTTGGCTGCAGTTTTATTCCCGCTGAAGTGTTTGCCGTATGGTGATGAATGACAATGCTGCAGGACATTATTGACCTCCTCCTATGGAACACAATGTCGTAGTAATTGATCAGCACATTATTTGAACATGTACGACTCATCCCAGACATAGTGCTTGACTTCTTTGAAGAACTTCTTTCGTTGCTGATCTGTCCATTCCAACAGCCATTTTCCCGATACTATATAGTTGACATAGTCAGCATACCAATGGACATCATGCTGTTTCATGGCAAACAACTGTTCATCTGGAAACGTTTATTTGACTGTCAGTTCATTGCCAGCTGTTTCTCCATTCTCGAGTCTCGATAAGTGATATGCCATTTGGTTTTCTATCTCTTTCCTGTCTCGTATCTCCACATTAAATTCTTACAATAGAAGCACCCAACGGATCAATCTGGGTTTAGTATCCTTGTTCATGATCAAATATTTGATTGCTGAATGATTTGTGTAGACCACCACTTTGGGACCCAACAGATAGAAGCATAATTTATCAAAAGTGAACACAACTGCAAGCAACTCATTTTTAGTGGTTGTGTAGTTGAGTTGAGCTTCATTCAGAGTTCTGCTGGATTAGTAAATAGTATGGAAAATTTTTGCTTTACGTTGTCCCAAAACTGCACCTACAGTAAAATCACTAGCATCGCACATCACCTCAAATGGAAGGGTCCAATCTGATGCTACTATGATGGGGGCAGAAACCAAATTCTGTTTCAAAATCTCAAAAGCTTCGTGGCAATCTTTGGTGAAGTTGAAAGGCACATCTTTCTCCAGAAGATTGCACAGAGGTTTAGCAATCTTGGAGAAGTATTTGATAAATCTCCTGTAAAAGCCTGCATGTCCGAGAAAACTCCGAATTCCTTTGACAGTTGTTGGTGGAGGTAGTTTTTCAATTGTCTCGATCTTTGCTTTGTCTACCTCGATTCCCTTTTGTGAGATCCGATGTCCTAGGACGATGTCTTCCTATACCATGAAGTGACATTTCTCCCAGTTGAGTACCAGATTAGTATCTTCGCACCTTTGTAACAATTTTTCCAGATTTTACAAGCAGTGGTCGAACGAATCTCCAAACACAGAGAAATCATCCATGAAAACCTCCATACTTTGTTCCAGCATGTCTGAGAAGATGGCCATCATGCAACGTTGAAATGTGGCAAGAGCATTACATAGTTCAAATGACATTCCGCGGAAAGCAAAAGTACAATACGGACATGTAAAAATGGCTTTCTCCTGATCTTATGAGGTGATGGCAATCTGATTGAACCCCGAATATCCATCCAGAAGATATTAGAACTCATGTCTCGCCAATCTGTCTAACATTTGGTCAATGAATGACAGCAGAAAATGATCTTTCCTTGTTGCTTTGTTCAGTTTCCTGTAGTCCATGCATACTCTCCATCCAGTCACCGTTCTTGTTAGAATTAGCTCGTTCTTTTCATTTGTGACTACAGTAATTCCTCATTTCTTTGGCACACATTACATAGGACTCACCCAAGTGCTGTCAGAGATGGGGTAGATGATGCCGGCATCCAACCATTTGATAATTTCTTTCTTCACAACCTCATTCATGATTAGATTTAGTCTCCATTGATGCTCCACTGTGGGTTTGTACTCATTGTTCATCAGAATTTTATGCATGCAAAATGATGGACTAATGCCTCGAATGTCTGCTATAGTCCAGCCAATGGCTTTTTTATGTTCTCGTAACACTCTCAGCAACTTTTCTTCCTGTTCCAATATTAGCGACGAAGAAATAATCACATGTAATTCAGAAGAGTTTCCTAAGAATGCATACATGATATGACTCGGAAGTAGCTTTAGCTCCAGCTGCGGCGGTTCTTCAATTGAGGGCTTGATTCGCTCTTTCTTCGGTAGTTCCAGACTTTCCACATGTGGTGTCGATTTGAAGCGAAATGATTTGTCAAGATAGTTGATACATGTCAGAATTTCAGCATCTAGCTCGCTATCAATCATGTTGGTGATGCAATCTTCAAGTTTATCCGTGGGAGGTGGCATTGCATCAGTATCCTGGATGATACTATCTACAACATCAATTCTGAAACATTCCTCTTCATTTTCATCACTCGGGAATTTCATGGCTTTGAAAACATTGAAGGTAACTTCTTGGTCCTGTATTTTCGTGGTTCTCATTTTTGTACATCAATAACATTTCGACCTGTAGCCAAAAATGGTCTTCTGAGGATGATAGGTACATCTTTATCTTCCTTCATGTCAAGGATAATGAAATCTGCTGGGAGAATGAGTTTATCGACTTTAATAGCACATCTTCAACTACACCTCTCGGAAATGCGAGCGTTCTATCAGCAAGTTGCAGAGAGACTGAGGTAGGCATTGCTTCTCCAATTTGCAGTTTCCTGAAGATTGAAAAAGGCATCAAATTAACACTAGCACCTAAATCAAACAATGCTTTACCGATATAATGTTCTCCAATGGTGCATGGGATAGTGAATTGTCAGGATCTTTCAACTTTGGGGGAAGTTTCCTCTGAATGATGGCGTTGCATTCTTCTGTCAATGCTACTGTCTCGTAATCTCCCAATCTCCATTTTCGTGACAGAATATCTTTCATGAATTTGACATAGCTGGGCATTTCTTCCAACGCTTTTGCAAATGGAATGTTGATATGCAGCTTTTTGAACACCTCCAAGAATCGAGCAAACTGCTTGTCCAGTTTACTTTTCTGGAGTCGCTGTAGAAAAGGTGGAGGTGGGGTGATTCTTTCTTGATCTTTTTCCTCTGCTTCTTTTTCCTCCATCTGTGGAACTGCATCTTTTGGAACTTCTTCAATGGATGCCTTGATTCCAACATCTTTGTTGATTTCAGTACCGCTTTTCAAAGTAATGGCTTGACATTGTTCCTTCCCTCGGTTCCTTGGATTTGGTTCTGTGTTGCTAGGAAGGTTACCTGGCGGTCTGTAACTCTGAGCGTTGGCCAGTTGTCCCATTTGATTCTCCAGTGCTTTAATAGAAGCTGAATGGCTTTGATTCAATGCTACTTGATTTTGAACCATAGAAGCTAAAACATCATATTTTGCTTCTTGCTTTTTTAACTGGGCCAACACTTCTGTTATTTCTGGTTCTTTTTCATATTCATGGCCTTTATTTTGCTGTTGGAATCCTAGTGGTGGATTGTTCATTTGCCCTGAATTGTTGTTCCATGCAAAATTGGGATGATTTCTCCACCATGGGTTGTTGGTGTCGGAATATGGATTGTTCCCAAGTCTGTTGAAATTGTTGGCATATTTCACTGTTTCTTCATGTTGGTTTACCTCTGATTCTGGTGCTCCTCCATATGGTGAACTTGTGGATCCAGCATTAACCTTCATGTTAAGAGTTTCCAGATTTTTGCAAATCTGATCCAGCTTGGCACTCACTGTTGTGTTGGCTCCAACTTCATAAATTCCTGCGATTCGTTGGATCATGCTCCTTTCAGTTCGCCACAAAGAATTTTTGTTGGCCATTTCTTCAATTAAATCACAGGCCTGATCTTTTCCTTTCGCCATTAAAGCTCCTCCAGCCGCATCATCAATTGTGGTTCTCATTATTCCAGAAAGTCTATTATAGAAGGTTTGGACTTGTAGCCACTTTGCAATCTCATGGTGAAGACATTTCCAGAGTAAATCTTTGTACCTTTTCCAAGCTTCACAGAGGGATTCTGAGTCATGTATTACAAAGGATGTGATGTCATTTCTCAGCTTTGCAGTTCTGGCTGATGGAAAGTACTTTGCAAGGAATTTGGTGGCTAGGGTGTTACAAGTTGTGATGGAACCTACTGGTAGTGAATGTAGCCAAGCCTTAGCTATGTCTTTCAAGGAATATGGAAAAACACACAGTCTCATTGCTTCTTCAGCCGCTCGGTTGTAATTAAAAGTGCCGTAAACTTCCAAAAAGTTACTGATGTGGGCATTAGGATCTTTAGTTGCATTCCCCCCAAACTAAATAGACTACTGTATCATCTAGATGCATGTTTTGATGTCACATGCATTTACTGGTAAGGGAGGAAGTACAATACAGGAAATGAAGCCGTCAACCACCGGAATAGTTCTGTCTCGAATGGGATTTGGTGGTGCAACTTCCAAAGGTTCGGTTCCATGTTGATTAGTGCTTCTTGCCCTTCTCGCATTTCCCTTCTCAACTGTCTGATGGTTCTTTCAATTTATGGGTCAAGCGGACGAATTTCAAAGCTTCTGGTTCGTCTCATGTAGTGTCTGAGAACCTGAAACACAAGAAAATAAAAACAATAAGTAAAAAGAAATTAGATACAAGTAAAGGTATCTAACCCTAAAACTAATAGTGAAAGATAAATAAGTCCCCTGCAACGGTGCCAAAAACGTGACCGGCGTAATCACACGTGTATAACGCAAGCGCACGTATCGTTCAAGTAGTATAAAAAGTATCGATCTCACGAGGACTTAATAACTAAGCAATTAATTTATGAAGCCAAATTTTTACAAGTATCTAATGGATTGGTTGTTTGATTGGATGGTGACTTTAAACTAAAGACGAATAAATAAAACAATGCGAAAGTAAATTAAGGAAAATTCAAGATTATTAAACTATCCAGGGTTGTGAATCTTTCCAATATTTTTTAAAGATGAAGTGGTTATTTCATGTTTGTGTAATATATTGGTTTATTAGCCTGGAACACGAATTTATGCAAAAGCCTCTTCCGATGGTCAGATACAAATACCCAGAATAACTCAATTAATCATATTCCTATGTCAACCAAGTTATTTGAATTCATTAAGATTAAGTTCCAATTATGGCTACCCCCGTCCGACATGTATATTCCTATCCTGTAAGGAAATCTATTAAAGGGTTATCTATCCTCAAGGAAGATCGTGAGCTATTGAGTCTAGGGTCTTAAACCTAAAATCCTTTTTCCAAGTTCATTTGAAGTTTACCAGATCAATCTTATTAATGTCCAGTTAACAAGAAGCATTAAGACTAAGGCTCAATAAATAAACCTTTATATTACCCAAACTATAAAATAAACCCTTATAAACCTGTGATATTGGAATTCATCACAACCCCAGATAACGAACTTAGTTACGACACATATCTAAGGCTAATAAAAGCTTAAATAAAATAAATGACATAAAGTAAATGCTGGAAAGTAAAAGATGAAAATTAAATAAAGTAAATGCTGGAAATTAAAAAGGGAAAAGTACAATAAAAGAAAATGTTGGGGGTTAGAGGATCCACTTTTATTACTTCTATTTTAGATATCTCCCTTATTATAATATATTAACTTTGTGTGATATTACCAACCGACCATATAGGCGGTATCCTCATTAAGTCAAATTTATAATTAATTCCAACCGACCATACAGGCGGTATCCAGTTTAGTCGGGTTAAAACCAATTTTATTAAGTCCAACTGACCATAAAGGCGGTATCCTCATTAAGTCAGGTTTTAGATAGTTTATATATTATAATTAAGGGAGATTAATCTAAAAATTAGTAATAAAAGCTTTATCTTTCACCCCAGCAGGGGGGAGTTACCTCCTCATTACTGAAAAGTAAAGAAAGGTAAATTCTATTGCGTGAAAGTAAATGAAATTAAATGCTGAAAGTAAAGACTGAAAAGTAAATAAAAAAAAAAGTGCTATTGCGAAAATTAAATACTGAAAGCTGTAAATAAACAAACAAGATACAATCTTCTTAGTATTCTTAAGGAATTCCTTAGAAGAAAGTATGAAATGAAATCTGAAATTCGGCCTCTATTTATAGGGAAAACTTGGCCTCCCGCATCGCGACGCGCGCAACATTGCGTGTTGATCTTCGACACGTGGCGGCTGCTTCTGCGAGAGATGGTGACACGTGTCCGACGGCAGTTGGCAACTAAATTATTGTGCTGACGTGGCGATGATGATTGTCGGCAGCATGTGATGGTGACACGTGTCAGACGCACGTTAGCATGATTTGTTGTGATTTTGACACATGGCAGACGCATGTTACCAAAGGCGCATTTTAGCAGACTCCGGCGCACGTTAGCGGTCGCGACGCAGAAGTACTGCTCGTCGCGACACTCAAAAGACAGTTTTTCCCTTTTTGTCTGTTTTTCACTGTTTTGGCTCTGATATGATTCCAGTGAGTCCTGAAACTTTATTTATCTACAAAATACCCAAAACACATCAAAATATTCACAAAACTCAAGAAACCATACAAAATATTAAGTTAAAGGAGTGAGAAATATTAATCTATTTACCACTCATCAGTTTCCTTCAATTTGTTTCATATAAAAAAGTTCAAGGAGATATGGTGAAGGAAACACAAGCCTTTATAGTTTTATAGAAAATGATGATAATTAAAATCACATAATTTTATTCAATCATTTTAGTCTATAATGATGAAGAGATGTAACATTTTTATAGTCTTTCAGGGACATATTATAAAAGAAAGTCTTAACAAATTTTTTTTTTCTTCAAGAATTCTTAATTTTATTTCATGGAAAATGGTTATAAGATATAATGTTATAACAAATTATAGCGTAATCCTTCAACGACTCATACTATATTTTCTTTCATCATAATGCGATCCTTCTGAGGTTCATACTAGATTTTGTTATTCACACTTTAAAATAGAATTTTTAATTCCAAGAATAAAAAATAATACAATTGAATATTACAATAAGAAATGTCAAACAACATGCAATATCAATGAATAAAAAAAAAAGATAAATATATTGCAAGTCAATTGTAATCAAAATATGTATAGTTGTAAAGGAACGAATTTATAGATCCTTTATTCTTAATTATCTAAATAATACATATAATATGATTTTGTAGAAACTGAGAGATATTATCGTACTTTTTTTTTTTTGGAAATGTCGGAAATTTCACCACTAAATCATCCGATTTAGGCTTAAGCGGAGTAGGTAAAACATCCGGCTGTCCGAAGCTCTTAGAAGAAACACACCCTCTGAATTTGAACCCAAGACCTATAAGCCAGATCTTAAGCCTAAACCACCAAGCCACGCTCATTGGGGATGAGATATTATATTTTTTTGAAAACATTGGAAATCCCGCCGCCAAACCACCCGAGCTGGGCTTAAGCGAAGCAGGTAAAACCTTCGACTGTTCCACTCTTTTAAAAGAAACGCATTCCCGGGATTCGATCACAGGACCTGAAGAGTAGATTCTAAGCCCTATACTACCAAGTCATGCCCCTTGGGGATGACGGGATATTATTTTACTTTCAAAGTAAAGTCATAAACATCTAACGACTAGAGATTCGTGGTGATAAGGCGTTAAATAATATTTGACAAAGAAGAAATAGTAAACACAAAATATGGAACATATCATCTTTAATCAAATGATGCCAATCTTTCATTTTATTATCCATAGTCAAAGTGTATAAAATATAATGGTAAACTCTTCATTTTTATAAGCATAGAAACATAATGAGACAAGTAAATGCAAGGAATTTTGATCTATAATTTAAGGAAATAGCAGGAGTTATAAAAAGATAAAAATAAAAATAAAAAAATAAAAAAATAAATAATGACAAGATAAAATACTTAATGACCATCCACATGAATTTGATATTCATAACTCATCTAAAAGTTTTGTAATGAGAGAGACAGTGAGTGCCCAAAAAAAAAAAAGAAATAATATTATTGTGTATGGCCTATATTAACATTTGATGTTAATAGAATGGATGGTGAGTTTCATATCATAAGGACACAAATAATAGAAGTTTCTTTTGTAGAATGAAATATCGAATACGACCATAGAAGCGTAAGATCACATGGTAATATTGTCTAAGGTCATTGATCTTCGTAATAATACATTAGTGTTGTCATATTGTCTTATCTGAGATCATATGATGACTTGTGCGATAATACTCTTGGTTCACTAGTATATCCTCATTCGACTATCCACGTCATTTAAATAAATATTAGATGGTCTTGAATTATTAACGTACGAAGTCACATGTGCTTCAAGATGAGATATGATAGTTTTGATAATAAAAACTAGAGATGTTTCAAGGAAACTTAAAGTTATGGATATAAGTCTTTGGCCAAATAAATGGATATCTCTAAAGATATGTCGAGTTGAAAGGATTTGACGTAACTATTATCCTGGACTCGATAAGAAATATAAATATTGGAAGGAATAAGATGACATGCTTGAAGTGTATTCTAACAGGTTCATATATTTTCCCACTTCATTCATCGACTAGGGGTCATGATTTGCTGCTAAGCGATTACCCATGTTCTGTGGAATATCATAGAGATAAAATATTAAGAAATTAATATTATTTCACTCGATAATGAACATATGATGGTCGTACAATTGAGTTATCGTCTATATTATAAATTCGGGGATATTTATTAATAGTTAATAAATGATTATTTTGGTAAAATAAGATTTCCAGATTGAATTAGGATATTCAAAATATTTCGTAAATATTAATTTGATTAATAAATTTGAAATATAAAATTAGATTTAATTATTTAAATAAATATTTGATATTTATATTAAATAAATTAAATTTAATTATATGTAATTTTAATTAATTGTTAATTAAAATTAAGTAAGATAAATTAATTAATTATTAGTTAATTAATTATTAGGCCAAAATAATATTTAATCTATTGGGCTTTAATTTAGTGGGCTAGCACCCAAATTATTAGAGTCCTAATTAAGATTAAATACGAGAGTCTTTATTTAATTAGGATTCTTAATTTGATTAAATATCCTAATTTATTTTGGAAAGAATTTTTAAGAGACCAAATTTGATTTGGAGAGATCTTGAAGTGTCCATATTATGCTAAAATTTGACTTTTTAGGCTAAAATTTGGGATTTGGGATTAAAAAAATCGCAAGTCCCGGCCTGATTTTTCTATTCTCCCGATCAAAATTTTCATTCGGAAAGAAAAATCATCATGATCTCGAACTAAACAAGACAAGATTTCAATCGCGATTCGAGATTTTCCACCGACCCTAGCACAAACCAATCTCCTACTCATTTATGTGAGCAGCTCCAACCTCGCTCATGGGGAGTAAGAATAGGGTTTTTTTATTACCTGCTCGGGGTCAAGGCGAACCTGAGCTACAAGTGGTGAAGAAAACACGATAAAAAATTGAACACTTTGGGTCTTATGACAAGCCCGATATAAATCTCTAAAGTGAGCAGGAACCGACCAGATTTTTCCACTAGTTAAGAAGCTCTTAGCTTTTTTACAAGTTGTAAGATGCGAAAATTACTAACCCTTGAATTTGAATCTTCATACCCTTTATATAGGCTCCCAAATTTGCTATTCCACCAACCCATGATGTCGTCCGTCATCATCAGGAAATCCTTGCCTCATGCTTTTTTACCCAACCATTCAACAAACGATCATACTAACACCTGACTCAACTACCCTCCATCACTTCAACCCATCACTTCAACCTTTTAACCACTGCTGTACACTTTGTCGATGTGACAACCTGTGGTTCAACTGCTTTGTAATTGTTCCGTCTGGAAGGGTCTCTTCCCAATGAGGGTTGTTGAACAACTTCTGTCACATCAACCTTCTAGAAGCTCAAACTTTCATGTAGGGCATTCATCATATAACTTCAGTACTGGTTGGCCTACGATCCCATCTTTGTTCCTCGGATCGGTATACCGAGGCTAACGATACTTGATCAAACTTCCTTTAACTTTCTCCATCAGGTCTTGTCGGTAGCATAGACCACCTCATGTCTGCCTCTATATGTTGGAGTTGGTGCTTGGAGTGCTAATTCGAATAATATATTGTCCATTTTATTATTTATTAATAAAATAACTACATTTTCATTTCATACCTTATTAATGGTATTATCATTATGCATATTAGATTTATGTATAAATATACTAAGAATGACATCAACCTTAGAATAGTCTTGTAGTAATACTGGACACTAGGTGGTCCGACATTGGGATAAGTATTATTATTGTAAACTATTCTTAAAGTAAATATTCTTAATCGTTGGTTTTGGAATACGGTCGAATTCCTATAACCTAGAAGACTAGCACATGTCGTATATTGGAATTGGATTTCCAATGGTTTAAACCCGATGTACCATGAGCTTTGGAAGCTTGTATAGACATGTGGGTATTGGTTTGGACCGAATACTGAATGACTCACATGTGATTCATAATAGTTGGAAGTACATACCACCGTCAATAGAAATCTCCTTGAGTCGAGTAGCATATGTGATCCTTTGACTATAGGATAGTATTGATTTTGTGTGAGATCATCGACACTTTGATGCCATGTATGTCAGAAATCTTTCATGGTCTGGCCTCTAGATGTTCGGTTGGTGTGGACCGATGCACTCTTTAATCAAGTGCGAATCAAGATAGAATCTGTCGACCCGTATGTGTATCATAAGGGGTTTAGGTATCCATGTAAATAAGTCACGATTCTTAAAATTTTAGCCAAAGTCCATCACCTATGGTGGATCACATTAGTTGTAAAGAATCGTTGACATGTTGACATGAGATGTGTGCATCAGAAACTTGACAATGTATTCTATGTTTCCTAAGCACAACTCGGATAGCCTACGACGGAGGGATTGTTAAACATATGTGATAACTTTGACTTGTATAGTTCAGAAAGGTCGTTCGTGTTCTTCGCGAATTTGGAGGTGGCCGAATTGCGTAATATTATCTAGGCTTATATAACAAAAGTGTCTGAACTTAGAGAGTCTCAATATGAAGTGTAATCGTTGAGTACTTGGGTAGCCGATTATTTTTGATAAAAGATAATATTCAATATTATAATTATCAACTAAGATAATCAAGTGTTATTGGATAACATTGATTATTTACTTTGACCTAATTGGATTAATTCAATATTTACACAAGGGCTTTGTCGTAATTTTATAATTATCTCTACCATTTGAGGATATTATGGTAATTGCAAGTATGTAATTATATGTGTTTTAGCTTGATTTAATTGGATTAAATCAAAGTGGCAAACATTGAACTAATCCATTTTCCAATCTTTGTCTTGATTTAATTAGATTAAATCAAAGTGGTAGACAAAGGTGATTAATTACACCTAATTATACATATTTGGACAAATTATATTAAGCCCACATAAAAGTTGATTAGAACTTTTATTAATTAAAAATTACCTAAGTTTTGCTATAAATAACAAACTTTAGGAATGTTTTAATTAAGCTTGAGAAAGCTAAATACAAGCAATTCTTTGAGAAATTAGCCTAAGTTAGAGAAGTGTTTAGAGAGGCTTTGTATGATCTCTACAATATTTCATCTAGAAGAATTTCAACAAAGAGAAGGAAATTGGATCTTTGCATCAAACTTACTAGGTAAGTTTGAACTTCTCTTAAGTTATGTTATTTTATGTATTGGATGCATGATCACATAACTTAAAGTTGAAATAAGGCTAATAAATTGTGTTAGGATGCTTAGGAAGTATAAACACAATATGCTTGTTAATTAGGTCAAATATGTTCATGTTGGACATTGAACAATTAATAAGAGTTTGGAACTCTAGATTAAAGCTTAGAGTTATGGCTACCATTCTAGAATCACTTGACCACCTTTAGGTGAACTAGAATTGTTCATGAGACATTTCATAGTGGGATTCTAAATTTGTTTGTGATTTGATTCAAATAAATGCATATATGTATTTAGAATACATGTATGTTAGTTGTATAACATGTGTTGTGGTTGGTTTATGTTGGACAATTATGATCCATAGCATCACTATTTGTACAGAATATTGTGTTGTTGTACAAATTAACTATGTAACAAAGGAAATTGCTCTTTTATCATTTGTAATTGGATTACCGGGATATATAAATGATAAAAGTCCGTATGATTAGTTCCGGATTAATAAGATATGAGACAGTATTAATCCACTAAGGTTTAATCATTAAAATATCCCTAGTCGTAGTATTATCGAGATTGGACATCGATAATGCAGAATAGACTAGTATTGCACTTGTGCGCGTTGTGGGAGCATAACGGCATAGTTCTCATATATTTGGGTGTTGGATACTCATGCAAGTGTAATAGGAGGTTGTGTTTACCGATGGTACGGAAACAGCTTCGCTCTGGATAGACCCATTTGGAATTTCATTGGTAGTATGACTATGTGTCTATGGAAGTCCGAATCAGGGTAGGTGTATTTGGTCTTAACTTGAGACTTGCATCGCTAATGCTTGCGAAAATCAATATACTTTGGTTTTGGTCATCCAGGGCTTTAACATGTTCTGTGTACGCCTCTTCTGGGTATATTGAGAATCGTAGTGTATTGGGTGTGATGTCGAGATGGAAGTATCACTCCAGTCATATGAAGATGATGATCACGTAGGATACGGAACTAGTACTCTTTAGTATTGCAGTCATCGGGATAATATGACTAGGTCATGCTTATCCAATTATAGAGACTAGTTACCAGAGATCTGATATATACTTCGTACGGGGCAGACACAATTCCAGCCCCAGGCCTAGCATGTGACATCCGATACTGGATCGTAATACGCAATACTACGTATACTACGCCTGACATAGATTACATATTCCTTAAAAGAATAATTCTGGAGAATTGGGTAGACATGGTGCTTTGCTAGAAGCCAACCATGTCTTGTAAATCGGTAAGAACGTGGTACTAGGTACGCACGTATTCAGATATTCCGATGACCAGATTTACTGTCAACATATCCAGGGATCTCATGGGTCGCTTCTCGAAGATTCACCGATGACGTATGACTCAAACATAATTAATATGAGATTAATTAGATGAGAGAGAAAATTAATCTAGGATTAATTACGGAGAAAATTTTTCTGGGATAAAATACTATTTGAAGAGAGAGAACGATTAATTTGGAATTAATCGATAAAATAATAAATATTCGATATATTAAATGAAATTAGATTTCATAACGGAATTAAAATTTGATTTTAATTCGGGCGAACGAATTAATTTAGAATTAATTCGCGAGCGACGTGAATAGTAATTTTGCTAGGCATAATTATTTAATTAAATTGGATTTAATTACGTCGCAATGGAAAATTCGTTAATTCGGAATTAGCGAAGCCGAGCCCGTGATGTGTTTGCGGGCCCACTCGAATTTTGAATTAAAGTGGGGCCCACACAAGTCACATCACCTAGTCACTTTAATCTACTTTTGGTTGATAGAAGTTGGTGGGTTGTTGATGACTTATAAAACACACTTCATTATTTTATTTAAAAGGTTGAAAAGACATTTACCATTTTTGGAGATTTGGTATATGTTTTGATTTTTTTTGAAAATGATACACACCTTTTACAACTCATTCTCTCTTTCCTCTTGGCCTTGGGCATGACTCTCCTTCATCTTTCTCTCTATTTGCCGTGAGCAACAATGACCAAAGGAAGAATTTTTGTTGTAAATTTCTTCCTTAGCTAGCACTTAAAGAGTCATTCAAAGGTGATAGGGAAACCTATCCATGAGTTTGGAATTCAAGGAGAAGCTTGGAAGCTCAACATACATCAAAGAAAGCTTGGAGCAACAACCATGGAGGCAAAGTTTTGAACTTCTCTTCTACATCCAACCGAGCATTGTAAGTATTTTCCGCTATCTTCTTTGCGTATTCACACATTTCATTTGCTTAATTTGATCTTGGTTTGACCTATAAAACCAACATTTTGGATGTTAAAATTGGTTTTAAGGTGTATTGAAATGATAGGAGAAAATTGGAAGAGTTTAAGATTGATTTGAATGTTGAAATTGCTCACAGCCTAGGGGAGCGTCGCGATAATGAGCATCAAACCTAGGAGCGTCGCGACTCCCACTCTTTTGCGTCGCGATGTCGAGATGTTCAGCTCTCGCAGTTTCTCTCGTACTTTGGAGCGTTTCGACTCTGAAGGCTCAGAGTCACGACTTCGATGGCTGATGAACACTTAAATTTCATTTTCTCCGTTCTGGAGTTTCCGGACTCCGATTTGGTAACCGTTTTTTCTTACGGACTCGTATTGGAATGTAGTTTTCATTAAAATATTTTAAAATATATATATCCCTGATATCTTTGGGTTAGACCCACTTCCGCTGTGCGGGACACCGATCCCACCTTAGGGGTTCCACAACCGCCCCAACACTATAAATATTCAAATGCTACCAAATCCAATATTTCTTCTTTAAGTCGGGTCGGTATCCCAACTTACTTCATCATCAGTAGTATATGCCATCGGGAGAACTCCTCCGTATAATGAGATCAGAATCATCTGTCCTACATCAGCCTCTCTTGGTCAAATACAAACCCCATTCTAACCCTTCTCGGTATTTAAACCTACTCGGGATGAAAAACCACCATCAATAATAATTACTTGTTAATGAGCTTTATTAAACTTTTTATTATCTTCATACATTATGCTGACGCGTTTCCTTCAATTTGTTTCATATAACAAATTTCAATGTCATGAATTTAATTAATTAATTAATATTTTAATTTTTTATTATTAAATTGTAAAATTAAAATAAAGAAAACTGTTATAATAATAAAACATATTATAATGTCTTATTAAAATAAAAAACATGTGTGACTCTTAATCTTTACAATAAACCATTATAATTAATTTTTTATTATTAAATTATAAAATTAAAATATCTTTACAATTAATTTTGTATTAAATAAAAAATTTATTACAATAAAAATATATATTATAATTTTATAAGAACTGTATTATAATAAGAAAACATATTATACTATCATAATACCATTAAAAAAGAACTATTATAATAAAATTAAATTAATAAATCTATTAAATAAGAACCCTATTATAACAAGAAAACATATTATATCATCCAATTAATTTTTGAATAATATCACAAATAATCCGACAAATAAAATATATATATAAGAGTTGGCAGCTTCATATTAAAGTTATAAAATTAAATAAATAAATCTATTAAATAAAAATCATATTACAATAAAAATAAATATTATAATTTTATAAAAATTCTATTTTAACAAGACAACATATTAGACATCCTATAAAAAAACAGTATTAAATTATATACAATTAACCTAATATCTACCATTAATTTAGAGAATCAATGATACTTAATGATGCAAGATATATTTAGAGAAATATAACAGACTTTATGACTTAATTCTAATTATGAAATACTTGTGGAGGATTAAAACATACAGATTATAATTTAGAGTTTGTGAGCATAGTCATATATTTAGGCTGTATATTATGTGCAATGAAATAATTTGGAGCTAATTTTGACATTTTAGAAATTATAATTTCAGAGAGGTTTCTCATGAAGGCTGTATGTATGAATGATAATTGTATACACAAATTTACAGATTATAATTTAGAGTTCGAATTAAAAAAAATATGATTATTTGAAAATGATTGGTCTAATATTAATATCTTATAAATATAAGGATCATTTTTTTATTATTTTTTCATCGAAACATATCGACAATGTATTTATTTTTAAACTTATGATTTGTATATTAATAATATGTACTTTTTTTCATGAACCGATTTATATTTTGAGAGATATTTAATATTTAAATTGAATTTTTTTTTTTAAAAAAATCCAATTTTGTGCGGTGACAGTAGAATAATTATCATTTTTCCCTGTTACATTTATGTAGAGATGGCAACAAGACCCGGACTCGGCCCGGGTCCGCATGGACCTGGACGACCCGGGTCTTTAAAATTAAGACCCGGGTGATTCCGGGTCCGGAAAAAATTAAAAATTAAAAATAATAAATTAGATTTTAATAAAAAAAATATAAAATATATATATAATAGAATTTAATAAAAAATTAAAAGAATTGAAATAAAATTAATAAAATTGACAAAATACAAATATAAATATAAAATAATACAATTAAATTTTTTTTTTTAAAAAGAATCCGGGTAATCGGGTCCGGACCGGGTCTACCCGGGTCCGGAACCGGACCCGGGGTAGCGAAACCTCTTCCGAATCCGGACCCGGATCCGGATTTTGCCATGCCTACATTTATGTAATTTTGCCTGCTGAAGGACTAAATCCGATACTTTAAATCCAAAATTTTTTATGTGCTTGACTTGAACAAATTCCAAATGGGCCTATTTGTTTTTAGCTAAATATCAAATCCTTCAAGTTTTTATTTACAATAAAATTTTATATTTAGGTAGTCACGGTTGGGATATCATCCATACTAATTTTTAAATTAGAACAAAAAAATTATTGTGGATCAAATTGTTGGAGTCCTGCATGCATGACAGCATGCAAATGCATGACAGCTGCAAGTTCCAGCTGCATGAAGTTGGAAACACATTTTACCAACTGCCAAAACGTGTGCCACTATAACACATGTTTTGGTAGCTATAAAAGGAGCCCCATAATCACTTATTCATCATCCCAGAATCCCAAAATCTGTTTGTGAAACAGAGTAATAGAGAGTAAAGAGAGTTGAAAGTTTTTTTTGTAAAGCTTTGGTTTAAAGGTTTGTAATTCTTTTGTTTGTGTAATAAAGAAGAATTTTTCTCTCACTTCTCCTCTATTGTGTGTGTTTTTATCACAACAAGTGGTATTAGGAGCTAAGGTTCTACGGAGGGATCCCGAAACTCATAAACAGAGCTTCGGTTCGGAAAATCGGTTCCGACAAAAGTTGTCAAAAATTGATTTTGAGCATACCATCGGTTTTTTCACGACGAGACGAGCACGGTGGTATTTTTTGACGATCGAACGGAGGTCAGAAAATACCGCACGTGCCAACCAGAAGCTGACCCACGCACCGCCACTCGCATACGCGCCGCACGCGCCTGCTGAAGGTTGAAGACGCTGAGTCAGCAGCCACATCAGCATCCAGTCAGCAGCCACGTCAGCCGTCACTCACAGTCAGCAGCCCAGTCAGCACGACACGTCAGCAGACCAGTCATCAGCCATGTGTCATCCAGTCAGCGCCACGTGTCTGACACGTGTCTACCACGTTAGCACAACAAGTTCGCACAAGTGCCACATCAGCAAAATTTTAGTAAATTTCAAGAAGGTCCCTATACTTTTTAGAAATTATATTTTGGCCCTGAACTTTCAAAAATTGCAATTTGGCCCCTATAACTTCTGAAATATTATATTTTGGTCCCTGTGTCGGATTTTGACAAACGAAGTGTCATTTCCACCATTTTCGACCATTCCAGTCGCAACGGTGAGCTCTGTTTTTAAAATTCTGCTTTGAATTTTTATGATGGATGAGGGTAACGGAAAAATGATTTTGTTGACTAGCATAAATTATTTCACATGGAAAGGAAGGATGAAAGACCTTATATATGCGAAAGTCTATGATGGATCAGTCTTTCTGGAGGAGAAACCAGAAGCAATGTCCGAAGAAAGGTGGAATAATCTTCACCATAAGACATGCAGTACTATTCGTCAGTGGATCGACGATAGTATAGTAAATCATGTTAGTGAAGATACTAATGCACGTGTCTTATGGAGAAAGCTGGAGGAGCTTTTTCGAGCAAAGACTGGCAACAACAAGATGTACTACATCAAGAAGATGATGGGGTTGAAATACGACGAAGGTAAAGTTGTGGCGGACCATATCAATGATTTCATCGGCACCGTAAAAGAACTGTCTGGATTGGGTATAGACTTCGGTGATGAGGTAAATGGCTTAATACTCCTAAATACGTTACCGGAGTCTTTGGAAACGTTTAGATATATGGTGATAAACTCAGCCACAGATGGGAGAGTCACACTGGAGATAGAAAGACCAGAATCTTCGAGAAAGAAAAGAGGACGAGAATGCAAGGGACGACATCAGCCTCAACCTCAATAGCTTTAGTGACTGAGAAGACCAACATAAAGGGGAGGAGTAAAAGCCGAGTCCCAGGTAGATCAGACAAGAACCGAGGTAAATCAAGAACAAGAGATATAGAATGCTACCATTACAAAAAGAAAGGCCATAAGAAGAGAGATTGCTACAAATTGAAGAACGAGCAGTCCAGAGACAACAACAGAAGGGATATTGACTCTAACCAAGAAAGAGTTGCTACTGCCACCACTGAAAAAACCTCCAAAGAATTCCTCATTAACTACGAGGAAAATGTTGTGAATTTTGCCAGCCACGAGACCAGTTGGGTGATAGATAGTGGCGACTCCATACCCGCCATATCTCGCAGAGACTTTTTTTCATCTTACACACCAGGTGACTATGATGCTGTAAGGATGAGGAATGACTACCGGTCCAAATCCGTCGGTATTGGATACATCTACCTTGAAATAGACAATATGACAAGTCTAGTGTTGAAAGGAGTCAAACACATCCCAGATATCCGGTTAAACCTGATCTCAACAGGCAAGCTAGATGATGAAGGCTTCTGCAGCACCTTTAGTGACGGCACATGGAAGCTCACTAAAGGATCAATGGTGATGGCATGAGGTAAGAAAGACTCAACATTGTATTTGATGCACACTAAACTTTCCAATAGTGGCATAAATACAGTCAATAGTAATGAGGTAGCCGAGCTATGGCATAAAAATCTCGGTCATATGAGTCAAACGGGGATGGAAGTACTACGCCGGTGGAATGTTCTTCCTGGATTGAAGAACTCACACTTACAGAAGTGTGAACACTGCATGGCTGGAAATCAGAACACGGTGTCATTCTAGAGCTCCCCCCTCAACAAAAATCGGAGGTACTTGATCTCATACATTCAGATGTATGTGGTCCGATGCAGATAAAAACACTTGGTGGGTTACTTTATTTTGTGACATTCATAGATGATCATTCAAGGAAGATATGAGTATACACCTTGAAGATAAAAGATCAAGTGTTGAGAGTGTTCAAGGAGTTTCATGCCCTGGTAGAGAGATAAACCAGCAAGAAATTGAAGTGCATCAGAACAAACAATGGTGGAGAATACAGAGGTCTGTTTGATCAGTACTGTAAAATGCAAGGAATCTGACATCAAACGACACCTCCCAAGATACCTCAGCTGAATAGCCTAGCTGAGAGAATGAACAGAACCTTGTGCGAAAGGGTCAGAAGCTTGCTCTCACAAGCCAAGCTACCGAAGACATTCTGGGGGGAGGCACTCAGCATAACCGTACATGTTTTGAACATGTCCCCAACAATCGCACTAAAAGGTAATGTTCCTAATAAAGTTTGGACAGGAAAAGAAGTGTCATATGAACACTTACATATCTTTGGGTGCAAAGCATTTGTATATATCCCAAAGGACGATAGATCCAAACTTGATGTAAAGATACGACATTGTGTCTTTATTGGCTATGGTCTGGATGATTTCGGCTACAAACTGTATGATCCTGTTGAGAAGTAGATTCTTAGAAGCCGAGATGTTATCTTCGTTGAAGATCAGACTATAGAAGATATCAGAAAGGAGATAAAGACAATGCCCCAGCAATACAGAAATGTTGATGTGAATCTAGAACCTTATACACCGGTGCCAGTACATGTTGAAGATGAGGTTCCCAATCAGGAGGGTACATGTGTTGAAGCTCCCAGAGATGATGATCATGATCAACCACCAGTACCAGAAGCTACACCAACAGTTCCACAGAGAAGGTCTGACAGAGAAAGGTGACCTTCAATGAAATACTCTGTATATGAGTATGCTGCTTACTGACGGGGGAGAACCGGAGAGCTACAAGGAGGCTGTGGAAACAGAGAACAAGGAAAAGTGGGAGGAAGCCATGCAAGATGAGATGAAATCTTTGCATGACAATCGCACTTTTGAGTTGGTGAAATTACTAAAAGATAAACGGGCTTTGAAGAACAAATAGGTGTACAGAGTGAAGCAACATGAACACACTTCACAACCCCGGTACAAAGCCAGACTAGTTGTCAAGGGATTCAATTAGAGGAAAGACATTGACTTTGATGAAATCTTCTTTCTAGTTGTGAAAATGTCGTCCATCAGAGTGGTACTGAGCATAGCAGCAAGTCTTGACTTGGAGATTGAGCAGATGAATGTCAAGATTGTTAGGGTTGGTACTCGGAGTACCAATCCAGATCGTATTTATGTGTAATTCATGAATACGAGCAATTCTATTTTCCATAATATTACTAATTTAATGGTAGCACACTTGTCTTTTATACACTTATTCGATCTAATTATGATTAGATATCTGATTATGATTAGATCAAAACAAAATCTGGTTTAGTGATACGTGTATATTAGACAAAGACCCTAGGATTTATAATATAGTGCGTAGTTACAACATAGTTTGTATTTGACATTGGGAAACACACTATTAGATGTATATCCTTAAATAAAGTTCCTGGTCAAGATTTACTAACACAGGTCGGTTAGTAAAATCCGCTGAGTCTAGTACATGTTGTATATCGTGACTTAGTCTGATGGTTTATCCCAATGAACCATGAGTCTCGGGAGACTCGTATAGAGATGTAGGTGTTTATTTGATAAACACTGAAGGACTCACTGAAGATTTCCTAATAAATGGTACACCAACGTCAATAGGAATCTTCTCGAGTTGAGCGAGCATAGTGGTCATTTGACTTGAGATACCACGGTGGGATATATGAGTTATCATCCACACTTTGATGGCAGTCACGTCACCGATCTATTCATGATCAGACCTCCACCTGTTCATTAGGTGTGGACTGATACTCATGATATCCAGTGCATATCAAGAGAGGATCCGTCAGTCCTGTGTACAAGGCATAGAAATCCTACACGTTTACGATTTAGTAAATCCATGGCCGTGGTATAACTTCAGAAATCAGTTCCGAGTATTATTTAGAGATCGTAAATTGAAAGTCGACTATATTATACCGAACGGATTTGACGTTCTCATCTATATCCTATGTATAATTTGGATAGCCTGTGACAGATGAATTATACGTATGCAATGACCTCAACTTGCATAGTTTAGCGAGATTATCCGTGGTCGTCATAATTCATGAGTGGGTGAATTATGGACACGAAATTTGATTTCGTGATGAATAAACCTAAACTTAAAGAGTCCCACAATATGAAATGTACTCGTTGAGCACTTGGGCAACGCGATATGAATAATACAGATTATTCATAATACTTCATCGGATTAAGTGAGTTAATTCGAATCATTTAATTGGTTAAACGATAATACATGCATTAGAGGATTTTGGCCAATCATAATTATTGTGTATTTGTATTTGATACATAATACGATTAGATATAGATTAATTATTCGTCAAATGAGATTTTGACACATGCCATTAATATATGTATTTGTTATTTATTGTAAATAAAATACATATATAATACTAATTATATTAATTGATTATTTGGATATTTAATTACTAAATATTTAAATGATTAATTAAAATTTTTTTTTCATAAATGTTATGAAATTTATAAAATTATTATTGGTTCACATGTCATGATTTTATTAAGATTTATGTGTGTGAATTTGATTTGCTAATATAAGTCTTACTTTTATTTAATTTGATTAAATTTTCAAAATCCCCAAAATACCCCTAAAAGTCGGTCAAGAGGAATTAAAAAAGTAGAAAATCTTTTCTTCTTCATCTAAGCTTCCTCCATGGCAGTGAGCTTCTAAAAAAATGGGTCTCAAAATTTGGTATGAAGAATCAATGAAGAAATGAAGGAAAATCAAGAAAAAAAGGCTTAGGAAACAAGAAATTAAAGGTAATCTACTTTAACCCTAAGCTTGAAAATTTAGTTTCTTGTTTCTTGATGATCTAAAAATGTTCTAGAGTTCCTTTAATTCTGATAAATTGGGGCTTTTGGTTGTGGATGATGAATTGGAAGTGTTGATGCATATGCGAAATAGTTTTGGATGGAATTAGTGACTTTGATTGGTGTTGTGGATTAATTGGATTAATCTTGAAAATTGGATTTAAAGCATGAAATTTGGTAATTTCGGTTTCTGGATCAGTTCTGGAAAAACTGAAATTTTTTTGATGAATTTGATGTCATATGTATGTATTGGATGTGTTTTGGGAGTTGTAACAATTTCCGGATAGTGTTTCGGAGTTGAAATAAGCGAAAACGGTAAAAAAAGGCGTTACCGAATGACTTTTGAGCCAACCGGGTGACGACTGTCCAAACAGCAAATTTGTCACTGTTCAGGCAGCCCATGAACTTCCCTAACACTATTGGGGCTGACCTGGGCAGTCCCCATAAGCGTTGGCTGGTCGGTTCGATCAAAAACATGTTTTAGGCCATTTTACGGAAAAACATTTTTATAAAAATTTTGCGACGTTTTATATATATTTATGTCGTTATTTGATATTGAATAAATGTGTTTAGGTGAAATATGAATAAATTATTCTTATTAGATATTGAATAATTTATTCAGTAATTTGAAAAGTTTTAAAATTATGATTTCGCCCGAACCGCTTCCGCCGTGCCCTTCGCCCAAAACCCCAACAAAAATGGTATCAGAGCAGGTCTGATGCTTCATCCATTACAATAATCTATATATGTTTCTTGACTTTTTGGTGCTACGCTAACGGAAAATGTAACGAAAATTTAATGGTTAAATTGAGTTATGTTTTCTATAGGTAGAATTGAATTATTTAGAAAATGATTTAGATTAAAATTTTGCATTTGATGTAGAGTATAGCTTCCTGAGGAAAATCCCCGCTTAGAAATAAGGCTGTAAAGTGACGTGTATTGGATACATGTTTCTTGGTCCGTATTGTTAGTACGGTTTATGGGTATCTTTCTATAACTGGATCCGAGATCGTGCCAAAGCTGTGAGGGTGTAGGTTATGAGATTTTATCCATGCTGGTTGTATATTGATACTAGACAAATTCAAGTGAAAATGGAAATCCTGAACATGCCAAAGCTGTCAGGACTACATCGGTAGCTTGAGTTTGTCATTGACAAGTGAAGCCTTGATACGCCTCATTGTGAACGTGCCAAAGCTGTCATAACGAGAAACGGTCATGACCAAAACCAGGAGTCACTGGTGAGTAATTGACAATGGGTTGTCTACCTATTGAATATACGTAGGCGAGGTCGTGCCAAAGCTATGAGTCGAAATATATTCATGGGATCTTACTCTCACTATGGAATTTGATTTAATTATTGAATTCCCGTTCTCCGTTGGGGATTACGGTATTACGTAAAGTAGTGGGAGACACTGCTGGATTAAAAATCCATAACTAAAGCATTGTGTAATTTTATGAAATTTGCTGCTTTTGTTTTCCTTTTATTCTATATTGTTTATAGAATTATACTTCTAATCCACTGCATGCTTATTACTTGAATAGGTTTTCTAACTTTACTTATGGTTGCATATTTCTAGAATAGGTTCTAGAATGACTGTAGACTTAGATATTGTTAGATTATTTCAAACCATCGGGAACTGTTGTTCCGATTTTCTTGAAAAATCAAGATGGTTAGTGACTTAGTTACTAAGTCACAATAGGTAATCTAAATATATATCTGTTTTAGGATATTATTCTAGAAAGAATAGTTTCTTATGCAGTAAGAATTGACTTGAATTAGTTCATGTCTCGAGATTCTTGACTGGCATTAAGAAAACCCCTTTAGTATTTGTTTATCTTTTAATGACGTTTTTTGGCTTTAGTGACTTTTAGAAGTCATGTGTCTGACACAGTTTGCTGATCAATCATTTGCAATTGTTGTGAATAATTGAACGCAAATTTTAAAGTTTAAGAAATGAGATGTGTATAGTTATGTATAGAGAATATCGATTCTCACAATACGTCAACTATAGGTATTGGATACCAGATCTCCCGTCTAGTTAATTAAAATAATGTTTAATAACTATTTTGATATTTGATATCAGAACTTGTGACTATTGGATAGTTACTTGTTCTATATAAACAGTTGTTACATATTTTAATATGACTAGTAGTGTCATTATTGAAAAGGTAAACATTAAGAAATTATTCGGTTAACTAAATAACTTAGAACTGTGCTTTATGAGTTTTTATCATATAAGCATTAGATGCTTGTTCCTTATGGTAAATGATGGCCTGATACGAGAGCACATCATATATCCTTATCCATTTAATGAATATTGTATTCAGGATGTGATTTAATCCCATTTAACCAATGATCGTCATTGGACCACAAAATTTATTAGACTAATATATTGGATGTATGTAGTTTAATGAATTAGAAATTTCCTTAGATAGTTTTGTTCACTTCGTAACATGACTTAGTTACATGTTTATAATAAAGAATATATTGAATGTCTTGAATTTTTCGAGAACTTTCAATATGTTTCTGATGAAATACGAATAGAATATTTTGAATGGTTCAAAGATATTCTATTTAAAGTGTTGAAAATTATAATTTTAAAATTCATCGTGAATTTTGAATTGTTCAAAGATATTTGATATGATCAAACATGTAAATTTAAGGCAATTAGTTCTAAAGTTATTTGATGAATGTGATTCTTACTCAATATTAAACTTCCACGATTCCATCTTAATGGAATTGGTCAGTGGGAGTAATCGAATCTTATATGATTTGATTCGTTGATATTGAGTGTTACCGAATTAGTTTTCAATACTCTTGGGGTTATGCTCCAGTAACACTAATTCATCTCTTTAATTAAGGTTCCATTTGTTCCTACAGTTACATATATGATATGTATAATAGAAAATTCGAATCTTGAAAAGTTTGAGATTTGAAACTTTCTTTTGTATAATTGTTATATAATTGAAAGTACTTGTGCCTTGGAGGTACAAGTAAAAGTTTATCATTTATTCTATTTAATAGAATATTGTATTCTATTTGATAGAATATCTTTACTACGATCCCGAGTAATTAAATTGTTTTATTACTTGGTATGTTAACATCAGATGTTGACGATTGTAGAAAAGACTTGACTTAGTGAAGTCAAATGTGAGAGTGATAAACTATAAATGGAACTACATAATTAATAAGATGAAAAGACCCTTAGACATCATCCGTATAAGTTCAATGGGATGTCAGAATCATTTACAAAGTATATGATACTTATTGGTTCTGTTGTTTTCTTATCGAAGAAAATTATCCTATAACTTATAGTGGGAGCGATATTTGATATTGATTTCGGAAGTTAACATTGAACCATAGATCTAAAATTGTTCGTGACTCACTACGATCAAGTTTTGAACTTGATTAAGCTTTTAGTATGAATCGTTCATAAAATGTGCAAATTATTTGCGCAGCAAAAGCATAGTGAGCTAGATAAAGGTTTGACCTTTATAGTATGACAATGAGAAACGTTATCCTCAGTAGTCTATTGTAGATTCTGAGAATACCTGTCTCTGGTCACACTAATTGAACAGTTAAAGATCTGTTGATTAATGTTGATATTAAACTATGTATTTTGGCTAAAGAATGCAAAGTGATGTTCTTGAATGATTTCTTCGAATGAGAGATCCGTCGTGATTCCTTTGTTTGAAGAGTTCATTCAAGAATGGCCCTAGAGTTTGTATTCTGCTAAGATCACAGTTTTGATATATTGGCTTATAGAGCCTATTGTAGACTCAGATAAGCTTTCCGAAAATCTGTATTCTCTAATTTTGATACAGTCAGATTGTCTGATTATATCAAAGCAAGTAGAATATATATTTGATATTAGGGTCAGTGGGAGCGTACAAATTTCTTTCTAGTGTTATATATCCTAACGACATTATCATTATTAAAGTAATAATGAGATGTTTGTAAAGTAAAACGTTTACTTAAGTATTCTTTTCTCCGTATAAGCAGTGAGAGTAGTCTCTGATATATTTGATATAAAGTTTTATATATGATATAAAACAAGAGACTTGTGAGATACTCCCATTAGTCGCGTATTAGATATGATCTAATAAAGGACACATTGAAACTATCTGTATGACAGTTAGTATAACTGTTTGACATTTAATGTGTCTTTTATATATCTATAGTATTCATTTGTCGTAAATGATGATTCCTTTGTCGAAAGAGAGATTGATTGGAATGTCTAGTCAATCTTATGCATCATAGGATGATGGCGTAATGAATACTATATTATATGCGATTAAAAGATATCAATTTAATTGTAATTGTTACGAGTTATTTTGATATGCTACAGACCATATGATGGATCTTGAAACATGTTCTTTATTATCTTAGATATATTACTAATGAGTTTCTTATTCATGGAGAATTTAGTCTGCAATCATAAGGTCAGATTAGTTTTGATCCTAATTATGACATCAGATGGTCTATGTCATATAATGTCAGAAAAGATGCAATGAGAGTGTCATCGTTGATTCTACTAAACTAGTGGAATCAGTGCAACTTATAAAGTATTGACTTATGAAGTTGCATAGTGACCTTATAGATTAGAAGTTTTCATATTAGTGTAGTGCTTGCGGTTGTCTCATAGTGTTTTGAATTTGATCTATATATACTTAGACAACTCAGCAGTTATAGCACAGAACTGATATAGCGTGTGAGTCATATTGATGTAGAATTTGGATTCTGCAAAATATGAATGATGTTGGCTAAGGAAAACGGTTGGGTTTGTTGGACAGACTCGATTTGTTAGGCGGGCTTACTTGTTGTTGCCTACCTTTTGAGCGCAAAGTGAGCTCTTAAGGGCCATGAGTATACGATACACATTAAGATGGGTATAGGATACCGTGGATTGACACTAGAGCAAGTGGGAGAAATTTTTAGGGTTGGTGCTCAGAGTGCCAATCCAGATCTTATTTATGTCTGATTCATAAATACGAGCAATTCTATTTTCCATAATATTACTAATTTAATGGTAGCACCCTTGTCTTTTATACACTTATTCGATCTAATTACGATTAGATATCTGATTATGATTAGATCGAAACTAAATCTGGTTTAGTGATACATGTATATTAGACAAAGACCTTAGGATTTACAATATAGTGCACAGTTATAACGTAGTTTGTAATTGACATTGGGAAGCACATTATTAGATGTTTATCCTTAAATAAAGTTCCTGGTCAAGATTTACTAACACGGGTCGGTTAGTAAAATCCGCTGAGACCAGTACATGTCGTATATCGTGACTTGGTCGGATGATTTATCCCAATGAATCATGAGTCTTGGGAGACTCGTATAGACATGTAGGTGTTTATTTGATAAACACTGAATGACTCACTGAAGATTTCCTAATAGATGGTACACCAACGTCAATAGGAATCTTCTCGAGTTGAGTGAGCATAATGGTCATTTGACTTAAGATACCACATTGGGATATATGAGTTATCATCCACACTTTGATGGCAGTCACGTCACCGATCTATTCATGATCAGACCTCCACCTGTTCGTTAGGTGTGGACTGATGCTCATGAAATCCAGTGCGTATCAAAAGAGGATCCATCAGTCCTGTGTACAGGGCATAGGCATCCTACACGTGTTTACGATCTACTAAATCCATGACCGTGGTATAACTTCGGAAATCAGTTCCGAGTATTATTTAGAGATCGTAAATTGAAAGTCAACTATATTATACCGAATGAATTTGACGTTCTCATCTATATCCCGGGTATAATATGGATAGCCTATGACGGAGGGATTATACGTATGCAATGACCTCGACTTGCATAGTTTAGCGAGATTACCCGTGATCGTCATAATTCATGAATGAGTGAATTATGGACACGAAATTTGATTTCGTGACGGATAAACCTAAACTTAGAGAGTCCCACAATATGAAGTGTACTCGTTGAGCACTTGGACAACGCGATATGAATAATACAGATTATTCATAATACTTTATCGAATTAAGTGAGTTAATTCGAATCGTTTAATTGGTTAAATGATAACACATGCATTAGAGGATTTTGGCCAATAGTGATTATTGTGTATTTGTATTTGATACATAATATGATTAGATACACATTAATTATTCGTCAAATGAGATTTTGACACATGCCATTAATATATGTATTTGTTATTTATTGTAAATAAAATACATATATAATAATTATTATATTAATTGATTATTTGGATATTTAATTATTAAATATTTAAATGATTAATTAATAAACTTTTTTCATAAATGTTATGAAATTTGTCCAATTATTATTGGTTCACATGGCATGATTTTATTAAGATTTATGTGTGTGAATTTGATTTGCTAATATAAGTCTTACTTTTATTTAATTTGATTAAATTTTCAAAATCCCCAAAATACCCCTAAAAGTCGGTCAAGAGGAATTAAAAATGGGGGAAATTTTTTCTTCTTCATCTAAGCTTCCTCCATGGCCGTGAGCTTCTAAAAAAATGGGTCTCAAAATTTGGTTTGAAGAATCCATGAAGAAATGAAGGAAAATCAAGAAAAAAGGCTTAGGAAACAAGAGATTAAAGGTAATCTACTTTAACCCTAAGCTTGGAAATTTAGTTTCTTATTTCTTGATGATCTAGAAAGGTTCTAAGGTTCCTTTAATTCTGAAAAATTGGGGCTTTTGGTTGTGGATAATGAATTGGAAGTGTTGATGCATGTGTGAAGTAGTTTTGGATGGAATTTGTGTAATTATTGTCTAATTTGTTCATTTGATGACATGTTGCCATTCTAGAGTGTTATGACCACTCTTGTAACACCTAGAATTGTTCTTGGGGTGCTTCATGTGTGATGACTTTGATTGGTGTTGTGGATTAATTGGATTAATCTTGAAAATTAGATTTAAAGCATGAAATTTGGTAATTTCAGTTTCTGGATTAGTTCTGGAAAAACTGAAAATTTTGTGATGAATTTGATGTCATATGAATGTATTGGATGTGTTTTGGGTGTTGGAACATTTTCCGGATAGTGTTTCAGAGTTGAAATAAGCGAAAACGGTGAAAAACGACGTTACTGGGTGACTTTTGAGCCAACCGGGTGACGAATGTCCAAACAGTGAATTTGTCACTGTTCGGGCAGCCCATGAACTTCCCTAACACTATTGGGGCTGACCTGAGCAGTCCCCATAAGCGTTGGGTGGTCGGTTCGGTTAAAAATGCGTTTTAGGCCATTTTATGGAAAAATATTTTTCGTAAAAGTTTCGCTACGTTTTATATATATTTATGTCATTATTTGATATTGAATAAATGTGTTTAGGTGAAATATGAATAAATTATTCATATTAGATATTGAATAATTTATTCGGTAATTTGAAAAGTTTTAAAATTATGATTTCACCCGAACTGCGCTTCCGCTGCGCCCTTCGCCCAAAACCCTAACAAAGACCGCATTTTTGGGGATCTGGAAGAAGAAATTTATATGGAGCAACTAGAAGGCTTCAGAGTCAAAGAAAAAGAGGACCATGTGTGCAGACTCAGGAAAAGCCTCTATGGTTTGAAACAGGCACCGAGATAGTGGTACGTGAAGTTTGAGTCAGTTATGGGGGAGCAAGGATAAAGAAGACAACTTCAGACTATTGTGTTTTCGTTCAGAAATTTTCTGACGATGACTTTATCATCTTACTGTTGTATGTAGATGATATGTTGATAGTTGGCCGGAATCAATCGAGGATTGATGATTTGAAGCAGCATTTGAGTAAGTCTTTTGAGATGAAAGACTTGGGGCCAACAAAATAGATTCTTGGCATCAGGATCGGTCGTGATCGAAAAACCAAGAAATTATACTTGTCACATGAGGAATACATTGAGAAGGTACTTCAACGATTTCAGATGGACAAGGCTAAAGCGGTTAGCACTCCTCTTGCTAGCCACTTTAGATTGAGTACAAAACAGAGTCCCTCTACTGAGACAGAGAAGGAAGAAATGCAACATGTTCCATACACCTCAGCAGTGGGAAGTCACATGTATGTCATGGTGTACACAAGGCCAGACCTAGCACACGCAGTTGGATTGGTCAGCCAATTTATGTCAAATCCTAGAAAAGAACACTGGAATGTCATCAAATGGATAATGCGTTATCTTTGAGGCACATCCAAAATGAGACTATGTTTTGGAAGCAACAAACCAGTGTTAATGGGCTACACAGATTCAGATATGGCAGGTGATGTGGATACCCGTAAGTCTACTTCGGGGTATCTAATTACTCTCTCAGAGGGAGCTGTGGCATGACAGTTAAGATTGCAGAGATGTGTTGTACTCTTTACAACAGAGGCAAAATTCATTGCAGTAACAGAAGCTTGAAAGGACTTACTGTGGATGAAGACATTTGTCCAAGAATTGGGTTTCAAGCAGGAGAAGTACATTTTATGTTGTGATAGCCAGAGTGCTATCTACCTTGGTAAAAATTCTACTTTTCACTCGATGTCAAAACATATCGATGTGAGGTATCATTGGATACGGGACGTCCTGAGTTCAAAGTTGTTAGAACTCAAAAAGATTCACACTGATGATAATGGTGCCGATATGTTGACAAAAGTTTTACCAAATGAGAAGCTTGAAATCTGTCGTGCCATAGCTGGGATGACAAAACTCTCAATATAGTCAAAGTATGGAGATACAGAGAACTACGATTGGCTTGATCCCAACTCAGGGTATGTAGGCAGTCAAACAGATGCAGTCAGGGGTGGATCCTTTTGAAGATTCGGTTTGGGTGATTGATGGTCGGCTCAGATTTTAGGGTAAATCTTCACCGAGGGGGAGATTTTTTGGAGTCCAGCATGCATTTGCATGCATGACAGCATGCAAATGCATAACAGCTGCAAGTTCCAGCTGCATAAAGTTGGCAACACGTTTTGCCAACTGCCAAAACGTGTGCCACTATAGCACATTTTTTGGCATCTATAAAAGGAGCCCCATAATCACTTCTTCATCATCCCAGAATCCCAAAATCTGTGAGTGAAACAGAGTAATAGAGAGTAAAGAGAGTTGAGAGTTTTTTTGTAAAGCTTTGGTTTAAAGCTTTGTAATTCTTTTGTTTGTGTAATAAAGAAGAATTTTTCTCTCACTTCTCCTCTATTGTGTGTGTTTTTATCACAATACAAATGATTTACGATTTTGATCTTGGTTGAAATTTGAGATTTTTAAAGTAAAAATTCCGGATTCAGAATGAAAAATTATTATCATTTCATGCTTTGATTAAAATGAGAAATGATTCTCTATTAGTTTTAATTTCAAAATATATAAGATACCCATCAAAATGGGTTGTTTTATTCAATTCTTTATAGTTATGATCATTCGTGCATTTCCTCTTTTTATTTCAGCATGATTCCTACCCATAAAGGATGGGCTGCTGTGTGGGCTTTTTTACTGGGTCTTATTAATTTTAGGTCCAAAAGTTCTTTTATTTGTTTACTAAATTCATCTTTGTCTTCCTTATTGTAAATCATAGATTTTACCCTGATTATTGTGGTTGGATCAATTAGTTTAATCTTGGCATATTCTTTCTGAATATCCCATCTTTCCATTGGGTTTTCACCATAATTTTCAGCGATTGCCTTTTTTACTTCATCTATTGTTAAATGAAATTCTTCTAAACAATTTACTTGCTTACACTTATAGCTTAGAGTTTTGATTTCTAGTTTAATCCATATTAATTCCTTCAAGAATTATTAATTTTCTTTCATAGAAAATGGTTATAAGATATAATGTTATAACAAATTATAGCCTAATCCTCCAAAGACTCATACTATATTTTCTTTCATCATAATGTAGGTTCATACTAGATTTTGTTATTTGCACTTTAAGATAGCTTTTTTTTTTTTTTTTTAATTCCAAGAATAAAAAATAATACAATTGAATACTACAATAAGAAATGTCAAACAACTTGCAATATCAATGAATAAGAAAAAAATTAGATAAATATATTGGAAGTCAATTGTAATCAAAATATGTATAGTTATAAAGGAACGAGTAATACATATAATATGATTTTGTACAAAATCAAGATAGTTCAATTCATACTTTAAAAGTAATATCAAAGGAGAGATATTATCATTTTTTTTTTTTTTGAAATGTTGGAAATCCCGCTACGAAATCACCCAATTTGAGTTTAAATGGAGCAGGTAAAACATATGATTGTCTCAGGCTCTTACAAAAAATACACTCCATGAATTCGAACTCAATACCTGGAAATCGAATCGTAAGCCCTACACCACCAAAACACACCCCTTGAAGACGAGATCTTCTCATACTTTCAAGGTAAAGTCATAAACATCTTGCGGCTAGAGATTCGTGTTGATAAGACGTTAAATAATAATTGACAAAGAAGAAATAGTAAACACAAATATGGAACATATCATCTTTAATCATATGATGCCAATCTTTCATTTTATTATCCATAGTCAAAGTGTACAAAATAAAACGGTAAACTCTTCATTTTGATAAGATAAAAACATAATGAGACAAGTAAATGTAAGGAATATTGATCATTAATTTAAGAAAATTGCAGGAGTTATAGAAAGATTTATAAAACAAAAGAAGAAGAAGAAGATTAATGGGGAGGTAAAAGACTTGATGACCATCCACATGAACTTGATATTCATAACACATTGAAAATTTTTGTAATGAGAGAGACAGTGAGTGTCAAAAATAAAAATAAAAATAAAAATAAAATAAAATAAAATAAAATAAAAAAGAAAGAAAGCAAAAAAAAAGAAGAAATCGGGATCGTTAAATGAGAAGTGTTACACGTAGGTAGAGCGAAAGATCCGCTCACCGCCATATCTCTATCCATTAATTTAACCGGTGGTGTCTCATTGTCAGCCTTATCGGTGGTCCAAATTCTGGATTCAACATTAATTATCCGGCCCGAAAAAAGCAATATGATAAGATGTACTATAAATGGCAGGTAGGTAGATTCATATCCTTATTGTCATGACGTGCCGCAGAAAATTTATTGTTGCCCCAATTCCAACCATCCATGGAAAAGCACTCACTGAAAGGGACAACTCCAACAAAACAGCTCGGGCTTCTCTCACGAGGGCTGTTATTTTGCCCGACCGACATGTTTTAGACAAAATGACTTGCTATTATAGTTTTATTTTTTCGGATATGTCCGTCGGATAAAATAACGTTTTATTTTTTTCCATATCTATCTTGAGTTATAGGGTTGTTTCAATTTATGACAAGTAATTAGTATAAAACAAATTTTTATCATTTAATGAAAATATATAATTTTATAAAATATGCACACGTAAAAATGATTCGAGTGTAATGAACTCAACATCTAGCAAGCAGAAACAACCATGCATAAGTCCATGCAACTTTCGGTGCCAGCAAGCAAGAAGCTTCCATGCATTCTAGTTGGCCAAGTTGGCCAGTGTATATTGAGTTGGCAAAACGTGTGGCACTGTAACACACGTTTTTTCCCTATAAAATGGAGCCCTAATCCCATTTGTAAGCATCCCAAAATGTAAATAGAGAGTGTTGAGTGAGGTTTTTCTTAAGTTGTAATACTTGTAATTCTATTCTTATAAGTAATATAAGGTTTCGATTTTTCCTCAAATACACTCTAGAGTGATAAGAGAATCACAACAAGTGGTATCAGAGCTTTGGTTCTACTTTAGGGTCGTAAAACCGAAGAAAGGAGCTCGGTTCGGAAAATTCGAGTTCTGGCAAAGTTGTCAAAAATCAAATTTGAGGATACCATCAGCTAGTTCATGTCGAGACGAGTTCGGTGGTATTTTCCGCTGATCAAACGGTGGTACGAGCAGCCTGCACGCGCCAAAACAGAACTCTGGGTCAGATTAGACAGTGGATCGGTTACAGTGTCTTCCACCATGTAGCACATGATACAGATGCTTACGAAATGTGGAGGAAATTGGAAGACATTTCATGCCAAAACAGCTCAAAATAAAGCCTTAATTATGAGGCGTTTGGTGAACCTGAAGCTACGGAGTGGAACTTCTGTTGCAGAACACACCAACGAGTTCCAAAGCCTGGTGAACCAGTTGTCTTTAGTAGACATGCAACTGGCAGACGAAGTTCAAGCCCTCTTGCTACTCAGTTCTCTTCCTGATAGATGAAAGACACTGGTGGTTACTCTTAGCAACTCAGCTCCATGAGGAAAATTTACCATGCTTATTGTAAAAGACGCCATATCTAATGAAGAAGCCAGAAGAAAAGACGTGGGCTCGGATCAAATAGAAGCCCTTGTCTCGGAGCATCGAGGAAGACAACATGAGAAAAAATAAGGTAAAGGGAGAGGTAGAAGCAAAATCAGAGGCAAATCCACGGATGGGAGAAAACCCACATACAAGTGCTTCCACTGTGGCATAGAAGGCCACTTAAAGAAGAATTGCCGGAAACTGCAACGAGAGTAGGGACAAGGCAATAAACAGCCGAAGAAGAATGATGCGGAGACACTAGTAGTTACCACAAGAGATGTAGCTATATGCTCCGGCCAGGAAGAAGCATGCCTTCACACCACAACTCAATATGTCGAGTGGGTGGTAGATACTGCAGCATCCTACCATGTTATTCCTCACACGGATTTCTTCACAACATACAAAGCATGTGACTTTGGAGTAGTGAATATGAGATATACCAATTCTTCTCAGATAGTGGGAATTGGTGAAATTCAGTTGCGGACAAATGTATGGTATACAATAACCATGAAGGAGGTAAGACATGTTCCAGAACTTCGGCTAAATTTACTATTGCGGGTAGCCCTTGACAAACAGGGTTATGCTAGCCACTTCAGCAATGACACTTGGAAAATGATAAAAGGTGTCATGGTCATCGCCCGAGGACATATTTGTGGAACTTTGTACAAGACTCATGTGAAAATATGTGCAAAAAGCCTCAATGTAGCTGAACCAGAGGCTTCTCATAATCTGTGGCACCAGAGACTCGGTCACATTAGTGAAATAGGGTTGTCTACCTTGACAAAGAAGGACCTAATATCTGTCTCCAAAAATGATGCCATAGATCCTTGCAATCACTGTCTTTTCGGTAAGCAACATAGAGTCTCTTTCAATATCTCTTCTACAAGAAAATCAGAGTTACTCAATCTGGTGTACTCTGATGTTCGTGGTCCCTTGGAGGTAAATTCACTAGGCAGTAATAAATACTTTCTGACTTTTATTGACGATGTTTCTCGGAAGGTATGGGTGTTTTTTCTGAAATAAAAAGATCAAGTCTTGGACTAGTTCAAACTATTCCATGCCATGGTCGAGCGTGAAACAGAGAAGAAACTGAAGTGTCTTTGCATAGACAATGTAGGGAGTTCGATACCTACTCCGGAAGTCACGATATTCGACACGAGAGGACTTTTCCACGCACCCCACAACACAATGGTGTCACTGAAAGGATAAACCGCACCATTATGGAGAAAGTCAGAAGCATGATCAGCATGGCTAAGCTGCCAAAGCCTTTTTGGGGAGAAGCTGTTTGTGCCGCCTGCTACTTGATCAACAGATCACCATCTGTACCTTTGAATTTTGAGATTCCAGAGAAAGTATGGTCTGGTAAGAATCCCTCATATTCTCACCTCAGAACATTCGGTTGTTTAGCCTTTGCACACGTATCCAAGGAGCTAGGGCAGAAGCTCGATACAAGGACTACTCCATGCATCTTCATAGGGTACAGAGACAACGAATTTGGATACAGGCTATGGAACCCGAAGGAAATAAAGGTCATCAGAAGTAGGGATGTTGTGTTTCTCGAAGACCAAATAATAGAAGACATTGAAAAGCCCAAGATGTCTTCTAATTCCAGTGCCGAAAAAGCTGATGTAAATCCAGACACAACCCCAGGACCAACACGAGTGGCCACATATGATGATGGGGTGCAAGACATACCAGAAGCAGAACCGGAGGAGGAAGGTGGTGTTGAGCAGATGGAGCTGCAACCTGCTTTATCAGAGGCTACATGACCATCTACGGAACTGGATGACAATAGACAGCCAGAAACCATGAACCTCCAGTACAAAGATCTGAGCGAGGCTGGATTCCATCATCCAGATACTCAGGATAAGAATACATTCTGCTTACTTACGAGGGGGAGCCAGAAACCTTTAACAAATCTGTATCTTATAAAGACAAAGACAATTAACTGCACACAATCACGATGAAATGGAGTCTCTGCAAAAAAATAACATGTATGTGATAGTCAAGCTCCCACATGGAATAAAGGCACTGAAAAATAAATGGGTGTTCAAACTCAAGAAAGATGGCAGCGAAAATGTGGTGAAACACACAGCTCGTCTAATAGTCAAATGATTCCTACAGAAAAAAAAGGAATTGACTTTGATGAGATTTTTTCACCAGTGGTAAAAATGGCTTCAATCCGAGTTATCATAGGATTGGTAGCCAGTTTGAACTTGGAGCTTGAACAAATGGATGTCAAAACAACATTTCTTCATGGTGATCTGAATGAAGAAACCTAAATGGAGCAGCCAGAAGGATTCAAGGATTCAGGAAAAGAAAACCTTTTTTGCAAGCTGAAAAAGAGCTTGTATGGGCTCAAGCAAGCACCGAGGCAGTGGTATAAGAAGTTTGACTCATTCATGGTGAGTCAAGGATACAAAAGAACTGCCGCAGATCAATATGTATACATTCAGAGGTTTCCAGATGGAATTTTTGTTGCTCTTCTACTATATGTAGACGACATGTTGATTGTTGGACAAGAAACAGCGAAGATCAGCCAGCTGAAGAATGAACTCTCCAAGTCTTTTGACATGAAAGACTTAAGACCAGCTCAACAGATTTTGGGAATGGAGATTGTTCGTGACAGATAGAACAAGAAGTTGTGGCTTTCACATAAAAGTTATATTGAACGGATAATCAGAAGGTTCGATATACAGAAAGTCAAACCAGTTAGCATTCCGCTAGCGTACCATTTCAAACTGAGCAAGAGTTCGTGCCTCTCATCCAAGAAATGGATAGAGGAGATGTCATCAATACTATATTCTTCAACTGTTGGAAGCCTAATGTATGCAATGGTATGTACCAGGCCAGATATTGCACATGCAGTGAGTGTAGTGAGCTGTTTTCTCTCAAACTCTGAAAAGAAACACTGAGAGGCAGTCAAATGGATTCTCAGGTACCTCAAGGGTACATCGAAGTTTCGTCTGTGTTATGGGGGAGTTGATCCGATCTTGGAAGGCTATACAAATTCAGATATGGTAGGAGATATTGATAGTAGAAAATCTATAATAGGTTTTCTATACACTTTTCCAAGGGGAGTTGTATCATGATAGTCAAGATTGCAGAGATGTATTGCATTATCCACAATAGAAGCTTAGTACATTGCTATAGCTGAGGCAGGAAAGGAAATGTTGTGGCTAAAGTGTTTTCTCCAAGAGTTAGGGATCAGGCTGACAAAATATAAGATACATTGTGACAGTCAGAGTGCTCTGGATTTGAGTTAGAGCTCAATGTATCATTCCCGGACGAAGCACATTGATATTCGCTATCATTGGATACGCGAGGTGATAGATCAACAACTGCTGAGACTAGTGAAGATCCATACAGATGAGAATCCAGCTGACATGTTAACGAAAGTGGTTACTCGAGACAAGCTAGAGTTGTGCAGAGACATAGCCGGGATAGCTGTAAGATGATGATTGTTTCAGATGCAGCTGGAGGGGGAGAATTGTAATGAACTCAACATCCAACAAGCAGAAACAACTATGCATAAGTCCATGCAACTTTCGGTGCCAGCAAGCAAGAAGCTTCCATGCATTCCAGTTGGCCAAGTTGGCCAGTGTATATTGAGTTGGCAAAACGTGTGGCATGGTAGCACACGTTTTTGCCCTATAAAAGGGAGCCCTAATCCCATTTGTAAGCATCCCAAAGTGTAAAATAGAGAGTGTTGAGTGAGGTTTTTCTTAAGTTGTAATACATGTAATTCTATTCTTGTAAGTAATAGAAGATTGTGGTTTTTCCTCAAATACACTCTAGAGTTATCAGAGAATCACAACATCGAGTTCTTAAGTATTTATAATGCATAATCTTATTAAAAATAAATATTATGAGAATATAAAGAAATATATTATAATTTAGTCTTCGTAAATGTCGTGAGAATGAGAAAAAAAACACCAAATATTTCTTAATTGAAATCCAACTTAGCATTGTAATTTAATTTAACATAATTTAATATGGCATCCTCGGAGAGTGGAAATTGTAATTTAATTCATATAATTTACTGCTAAAAGCAAATAAATTATATTGGTGGTGTTGAATTGATCTTGTGATGTGCCTCCCAATCTTCTATGTTGATAATTTACAAATGTTAAATTTCCCACGCGGGAAGGGATCGGGATCATATGCGGAAGCCAGAAGGTAGCCCGCAGCTGTTTTGCCACTTACTCACGAGAGACCCTCTGCGTGGAAAAAAGCACCAAGAAGAGACAGATGGACGAGGACGACGAGAACACGAGGGAAGACCCTGCTCCTCGGCCCGATGGAGCTGCACGGCTCGGAGCAGCCGAAGAATTAGAAGAAGTAAAGCTATTCGGGCCAAAGAAAAGCATAAAAATAGGGGGAAGTTTAGACCAGGCCCTAAGAAAAGACTTGTTGGAATGTCTGCAAGGGTACCCCGACGTTTTTGCATGGGGACACGATGACATGCCCGGAATCGACCCAAAATTCGTAAGCCATCGCTTAGCAGTGAACCCATTACACAAACCAGTAAAACAGAAGAGGAGAATATTCAACCAGGAGCGGTGCGGAGTAGTAGCGACCGAGGTGGAAAAATTGCTGAAAGCCGGTTTCATCCGGGAAGTAAAATACCCAGAGTGGGTGTCCAACGTAGTACTGGTGAAAAAATCTAACGGAAAGTGGAGAATGTGCGTAGATTTCACCGACCTCAACAAAGCATGTCCAAAAGACAGCTTTCCCCTCCCAAATATAGACCAACTGGTAGATACAACAGCCTGCCAAGGGCTGCTAAGCTTCATGGACGCTTTCTCGGGATACAATCAAGTCAAGATGCACCCTGCGGACGAGGAGAAGACCACATTTATCACTGACCAAGGGCTGTACTGTTATAAAGTAATGCCTTTCGGGTTGAAGAATACAGGGGCAACTTTCCAGAGACTGGTGAACAAAATCTTCAAACCGCTCATCGGCACAACCATGCTGGTATATGTCGACGACATGATAACTATGTCCGAAGAACCAAGAGACCATGTGGCCGACCTGAAGAAAACTTTCGAACTCCTGAGGAAACACAGTTTAAAGCTCAATCCGGAGAAGTGTGCATTCGGGGTAGCCTCAGGAAAATTTCTGGGCTACATGGTAAGTTCACGAGGCATTGAGGCGAACCCGCAAAAGATACAAGCCGTGCTAGACCTGAAATCACCCCGGACAGTTAAAGAAGTACAAAGCCTCACAGGAAGAATCGCCGCACTCAACCGATTCATCTCGCGAGCAACCGACAAGTACCATCCTTTCTTCAAAGTCATAAAAAAAGCTCAAAAAGGGGTTGACTGGACACCTGAGTGTGAGGAGGCCTTCCAGCACCTAAAACAATACCTGGCACAACCCCCTCTCTTAGCCAAACCCCTCCCAGGGGAGACACTGTACCTATACATGGCCGTCTCAAAGCACGCAGTAAGCTCGGTACTGGTACAAGAGACCGACCATGTCCAGAAACCGGTTTACTATGTCAGTAAAGCCCTACTGGACGCAGAGACTCGATACCCCACACACGAACTCATTGCCCTATCCCTGGTCACCGCGGCACGGAAGTTACGACCCTACTTTCAGGCCCATCCTATCAAGGTTTGTACCTTGGCTTCCGCATTTGTAAATTATCAACATTCATGTTGATGGTGTTTTCAGGCGCTACAGCATTTAAGACAGCACGACAAGGACAAAAGGGTAAGTTCGCTATCTGGTTGAGATCATGAGGCCGACCCGACCAGTTCACATGAAGACCGACCACTTTGGTTCAAATGACCGAGCACTATAGATGTCGGCAGGAACGTCCTCAGCATAGAAGATTGTCATGGCCGACCTCATTAAAGACCGACCAGATGACGGACCGTGTTCAAGACAACAGCACCCCATTCTTATGGATAAGATAAGGAAAACATCCTACTTTCGCAAGGAGAGAGAGTCAGAATCCAAAAGGGAAAACGGAAGAAGAAGGCAATACCGGATCAGGAAACCCTACAAGAAGAGAAGATTGGGTTCAAATAGGATTTCTTATACAAATAGGAATCTGATTTCTGTATTATTATAAATAGAAGGGTAGAGCATGTGTAAAAAGGCATCTGAAAATCATCACAAGAGTGAGAGATTAGTGTTATAGAGCTCTGATTTGTAAAAGCAAAGAGGGGATCTGAGGAGTGAATTTGAGTAATAAAAAGTACCATCCTGTTCTTGCCCGTGGACGTAGGTCGGATCCCAAAATCCACCGAACCACGTTAAATCACCTTGTCTGATTGGTGTATTTTCTTATTTTCCGCTAAATTTGCCTTTCGTCCCCCATAACCAAACAAATTCACAGTTGGAGGAGGATTTCCTCGGGAGTGATATTCCAATATTACCCTGAGACCAAAATCCACCGTCAACAGTTGGCGCCGTCTGTGGGGAGCTTCACAAAAAGCAGTTCACGTGATAAGACAAATGGCGGAGGACGGAAATCACCAACCAGGAGGTCCGGCAATAGACTGGATGAAAAGAATGGAAGATGGGATGAGGTCTATGATGGATCGACTAGAAAGAATGGAAGGAGCAAACAACGAGAGAACTGAAACCGAGCCGGACAGAGGAGAGAAAGAGGGAAAAGAGTAGTAGATGTAAGTGAAGACGAGGGACCCAGAAAGAGAGGCCCCTATGGGATAAGATCTGCGGTGGTGGAAGATCAGAAGACACATGGGAAGAAGAAGAGGAGGAACAATCACCCGACCCCTCCTCCGACAGTTTTTACAACTCCAAGAGGGAGGATAGAAAGTATAACAAAGACGTACATGAGACCTCTGAGTTTAAAGAACGCCACGCCTGGGGCGACAGGCGAACAGAAGAACACAGGAGGCGGCACGGGGGCACAACCCGTGAAATAAAATCTTGGTTGAGAAAAGAGATGACCAGATGGGGAGAAAGCCTGAAGATCGGGGCGGGAGACACCCGAGGCGAGGAAGAGGGGTCTCCCCTTACGGAAGAAATAAGAGCAGCACAGTTTCCGAAGCTATTTAACATGCCGACCATGGCACCATACAAAGGCCACTCCGACCCAAAATCCCACATTGAAAACTTTGTCCTCCTGATGGAAGTACAGGGAGTAACGGGCGACGCCATATGCAAAGTATTTCCCTTAACTTTAGGGGGACCTGCCATCCTATGGTATAGAAGTTTGGCCCCGAGGAGCATTCAGAGCTTCTCCCAACTTAAGAAGTCGTTTATCCGACATTTCAAAGGAGCCTGCACCCCTAAAAAAACAATAGGAGAACTAAGGCTCATGAAACAAGGAGACGACGAAACACTGAAGAGCTTCGTTGAAATGTATCACAACACTGTACTCGAGGTCGGAGGGTACGAATCCCAAGAAGCCTTGGAAAGTCTGAAAGGGGCCCTAAGAGTCGGGAAACTGTGGACCCACCTGAGGATCCATGAGACACCAGACTACGCTACCGCACTGGAGGTAGCCAGGAAGTACGTCCTACTAGAAAGCGAGGAAAAAGTATCCCGGAGAGGGACAACCACCAGAGAAAGGGTAACCAGGAGAGAAGACCATCGGCGACCGGAGAGAGAATTCCGGAAGTTCAATCCAAGACCCAAAGAGTTCAAACCAATGGCACAAAAGGATCAAGGCAAAAGGCCTGCAACTCAAGTAAACCATGTGGTCGGGGAAGATGCATACATTCCCCTAAAGAAACCACTAGGGCAAATTGTCATGGAAATCCAGGGGAAAGGCCTCTTAGTGGAACCCGACCAAAGGAGATTCCCCCCGGACAAAAGAAACCGAAAGGCTTATTGTGTACACCACAACGCCAAAGGACATGCAACAGACGGATGTAAAGATCTGCGAGAACAGATGGAAGACCTGGCACGGAACGGGTATCTCAACAAATACATCGACCACGAGGTCATGACAGCCAGACAAAGAGCACGTGGTCACCAAATCAATATCATCGCAGGAGGAAGAACACTGGCTTGAAACTCTAACCGGTCAAGGAAAGATTACAGCAGAACCCAAGGACCAGATGTCTTACAAACAGAGCAGGGCACAGGGCTACCGGGAGGCCGGTCGGTACCAATGATGTTCACTGATGAGGATACCCGAGGAGTAAGTTTCCCTCATGACGATGCATTGATAATCAAAGTAGTCATCAGCAGGTCGGAAGTAGACAGAATCCTAGTGGACCCCAGGAGCGCAGTTGATATAATTTCCAGAGAAGCTCTGGACAATCTAGGGATAGAATATGCAACCCTTACCAACGATAGCACTCCCTTATACGGTTTCGGAGGAGCAGCCGTCATCCCACTAGGAAGAATACAGTTGGCAATAACTGTCGGGACACATCCCCGGACCCGGACAATCATGACAGACTTCACCGTGGTAGACTGCATGAGCAGTTACCAGGCCATCGTCGGGCGACCCTTCATGATGAAAACGAAAGCCGCGATGTCCTGCTACCACCTAAAACTGAAATTCCCCACTCGGGAAGGGATTGGAATTGTGTGCGGAAGCCAGAAAATAGCTCGCAGCTGCCTCGCAACTCTCTCACGAGAAACCCTATGCATCACAGAAGACAGTCGAAAACGACAAAGGAACCAGGGAGAAGAAGAAGAAGACAGAGGCCCAGGGGCCTGGCCAAACAAAAGTGCTCGACTCGCTGCAGCTGAGGAAACCGAGGAGATAGAACTTTAAGGGACAGGAATTCAAATACAGAGCCTCTCTCAAAAATGACCCACAGAGAGTTGTAAGTAGGGCAGTATGTCCCCAAGTATCAATAAAAACTTTTTTTATCCGCCCTTCTAAAAAATAAAAAGTTTGCAAAAGAACTCCGGGGACATACTTAATGCAACAATCCAAAAAGGAGAAATTCGCCCTTAATATTTAAAACAGCTCGGGTTCGGGTACGTCCCACCGAGTCAGCCCTGCGGACTGGGGACGTAACATTCCCCCAGGTCCAAGTGCCTTCTTCAGCTCGGGGTCGGGTACATCCCACCGAGTCAGCCCTGCTGACTGAGGACGTAACATTCCCCCAGGTCCAAATGCCTTCTTCAGCTCGGGGTCGTGTACATCCCACCGAGTCAGCCCTGCGGACTGGGGACGTAACATTCCCCCAGGTCCAAGCGCATTCTTCAGCTCGGGGTCGGGTACATCCCACCGAGTCAGCCCTGCGGACTGGGGACGTAACATTCCCCCAGGTCCAAGTGCCTTCTTCAGCTCGGGGTCGGGTACATCCCACCGAGTCAGCCCTGCGGACTGGGGACGTAACATTCCCCCAGGTCCAAGTGCCTTTTTCAGCTCGGGGTCGGGTTGCGTCCCACCGAGTCATGATCATTAGTCTGGGGACGGGACATTCCCCCAGAACCATCTCTCTCAGCTCGGGGTCCTTAGGGACATACTCGACGCATGGGATCCGTGAGAAGCATGGCACGTGGAGGGATGATACCCCCGTGGCGATTGCTTACTCCAGTGTTACCGAACATAAGGAGGAATATGCCCTTAATGTGTCGAACACTCTTTGATCCTTGTTCACCCGATGTAATGGATCCGTGGGAAAGCATAGCACGGGGAGTGACGAAGCCCCCGTGACGATTGCTAGCTCCAGTGATACCGGACCTAAGGAGGGATATGCCCTTAGCGTCCCGGACACTCTTTGATCCATTCATCACTCGGATCCGTGAGAGGCACAGCACGGGGATGCGTTGAGCCCCTGTAGCGTGTGCCTACTCCAGCGTGGTAAGGAGGAGCCCTCATGAAATACACATGCTCCCCAGTGGACCGACGTGTAGAGGATGTGCCCTTACCAATCAAACACTCTTTTTGATCCGAATCCTGGTTCGCCGGGACGCTGAATTGAAAGATTCAGAACTGTGTTTTGGAGACCTCAGGCAGGACGCTGTTTTGAGGCATCCATGTTGTTGTTTATGCTTACAAAAAACATTTTCGGAATAGGTGCTAAGTCACCCCCACCTTTCAATTTTATTTAATCTTGTTTTCGTTTTTCACCGATCTGGTAGAGGGACGCCCATGCCAGATTCGGCAGGGCTTCGCAAAAAGGTTGATTCATTTCCCTTCTGTACAAGTCCCAAAAATTATTCGGCTCGGAGCTGGATTCGTTCCGCCGAGGTCACAAGTCTTTCACACAGCTCGGGGTCGGGTTACGTCCCACCGAGTCGGTTTCTTTGGACTGGGGACGTAACATTCCCCCGGAGTTTGTCTTTGGACTGGGGACGTAACATTCCCCCAGTGCCAAATGATTCTAACAGCTCGGGGTCGGGTGATGTCCCACCGAGTCCGTCTTTGGACTGGGGACGTAACATTCCCCCAGTGCCAAGTGATTCTTACAGCTCGGGGACGTAACATTCCCCCGGAGTCTGTCTTTGGACTGGGGACGTAACATTCCCCCAATGCCAAATGATTCTAACAGCTCGGGGTCGGGCAATGTCCCACCGAGTCTGTCTTTGGACTGGGGACGTAACATTCCCCCAGTACCAAGTGATTCTTACAGCTCGGGGACGTAACATTCCCCCGGAGTCTGTCTTTGGACTGGGGACGTAACATTCCCCCAGTGCCAAGTGACTCTTACAGCTCGGGGACGTAACATTCCCCCGGAGCCTGTCTTTGGACTGGGGACGTAACATTCCCCCAGGGCCAAGTAATTCAAACAGCTCGGGGTCGGGCGAGGTCCCACCGAGTCAGCCGCTTCGGTCTGGGGAGGTAACATTCCCCCAGAACCCAAGTATCTCGCTCAGCTCGGGGTCGGGTTACGTCCCACCGAGTCAGCCGCTTCGGTCTGGGGAGGTAACATTCCCCCAGAACCCAAGTATCTCGCTCAGCTCGGGGTCGGGTTGCGTCCCACCGAGTCGGCCGCTTCGGCCTGGGGAGGTAACATTCCCCCAGAACCCAAATATCTCACTCAGCTCGGAGTCAAGATACGCCCCGCCAAGTCAGCTCTCCGGACCGGGGACATAACATTCCCCCGGGTCCAAATGCCTCACTATTCACAGGGTCAATCCAGACCCCTCTAACTCGTGCTGACCCCTGATGGGCTTTAAAATTACAATGATGGCAAGAAGCATAAAAGGAGAAGAAAAAGAAGAAAGAAATAAACAAACATAAATGCATAAATGTATATAAATACAAGTTGTAATATTATTACAAGAAAAAGTTAAAGTGCACATAGGGCCCCGGAAGGGTTACCCTTTCTCATTCATCCCGCGCAGGGGCAGGAACTTCTTCCTCAGTTGGCTCAAATGACGGAAGGAGCGGCTCGACATCAGGAGGAGGGGCTGCGACTTCGGCATCAGGAGAATGGGAGTAAAAATACCTTCGCCATCTGAGAACTCATCTCAGCCACAACACCCTCGGGAGATACATCTTCGTACCTCGAGACCTCCCCCGGGGGAATCACCTCTGCCAATTCATTAAAAGCCGGCACTAAGTGAGAGGTAGCCTCCCGGATGCTTTCTCCCAAGTCATCCACCCCGAGGACTACAGGGCCCTTCCGATTCCTGGAGGAACTTTCAGAGGACTTCTTCCCCCTACGAATGTCCTTCCTCTTGACTGGAGCAGCTCCCTCGTCTTCTCCCTCCTGGGCCAACTCGGTCTCCTCGGTCCCGAACTGACGCCTCCTCTTCCTAAGAGGTTTCGGCGGACTGGCAAGGTGAGCAGATCCTGATGATTGCACGCCAGAAGGTGAGGACAGCCCCCGAACACTTGTTTGAACTTGTCCAGGAGATATATTCTCAACGAGATCGGTCCGCACCTGGGAAGTTTCAGCACGTCCGGCCTTCTTCACGGTACCGACCAACTTTTCAAGGAACTTTGGCCTCTTCGACATGCCTACAAAAAAAAGAAGGAAATCAGGGACCGAGCATATAGCAAAGATACCAAACATGATTAAACAAACAGGAAAGATCATTAAAACAGCCATCAGACACCTACCTAACCTGCCAGATACTTCCGGAGGGACGGTCTGAATGAGGCCCGACTCAACAAAAGCCGCGTCATTAACCAAATTCCTCCAGGGGGCAGCATATCCCCGAGCCCAATGTACCCGCCTCCGAACCTGGCGAGAAACCTTTGGAGCATCTCGCCAACAAGCTGGGAGGAACCAAAGAAGTTAGAAAACCTAAAAGAAACTGGAGAACGGGGACAAAGAAAGAATGAAGGGGCGTTAGACTCATAACCTCCAGCCCTGAAGACGTCTGGAACCGAGACATCCTCCTCAAACGATCTCAAAACCCGACCCCAATCCCCAGTTGCCCAGAACCAAGAGTCCTTGAAGTTCTTGTTGGAATCAGGGAGCTTCCGGACAAGGTTGGACGAGCTATCGTAAGCAGAGAGGTAATACCAACCGAAGTGAGTCTTCGGGTTAGACTTCAAACGGTACAACCTCTTCACCTCTTCCAAGCAAGGTACACCTAAACCTGCCCGGTGCCAGACCACATATATGCCGGCTAGGATCCTCCAGCTATTCAAGCTCAATTGGCAAGGGGCAAGCTCCATCTCGGCCAGCATCCAAGCGAAATAGCGTTGCATCGGCAGCCGCAGCCCACATTCAAAAAAGATAGGAAGAAGCGCCACCGAGCCCTCGTCAGGCTGACTAGCACGATCCATTGGACCGGGAACTTCTAGAGCAATATCTATCGGGATGCTGTATCGTTGCCGCAATAACGCCAGATCATCCTCGGTTATCTTAGAAGGACGGTTCATATCCAGAGCCGACGACCCAAGTTCTCCAGGCTCTGGGTCATTCCGAGGAACCCTCTGATGATAGGAGTCATTTTCGACCTCAGAAGGGGTAGGGGTAGTGTCGAGATCTTCTACACTGGGCGCCCCTGAGCCCGATGAGAGCTCTTCAGCAGGGGAAGTTGAGATTTTGACAGGCCTTTCGGAGGAAGAATTACTGTCAGACATCCCTGACACCCAGAAAAACAGAGAAAGGGGGAGAATCAGTCTACGAGAAGCTACCCACGGTGCCCGTGCTAAAACTAGATTTGGAGTCTCTAAAGAAGTGCCCTAAAGCAAAACCCAACAAAACCACAAGTCTCTCCCTAAACAAAATAAACAAATAGAACCACAGGCACATCAAAAAAAAAAAAAAAAGAGATCGCCCAGAAAACTTACTTGTTCTTCTCAAAAGCAGGAGGTTATACGGTGAGGTGGTGTTCGTTCTTTAGGTGCTCGGCAACAAAGAAGGATGAAGACCGCGGCTTGAGCTTCGAAAACACGGAGTTAAGTGGATCACAAAGAAAAGAAGCAGACGGTTGCCAAAAAGAAAAAAAATGGGAACAGTGAAACCCTCGTTTTTCTTATAGTCATGACTGGGAGGCACATCACCGTCGATTTTAGCGGGAACCCAGCGGATATTTGACAAATGTCGAAAGTTAGAAGAAACCCTAAAGGCTGATTTGATGGGCATTTAAAGAAGACATGATAGTTGTGCGTCTCGAGGAAAGATGAACGAAACAGCAAGAGGATTCTTTTTTGCATTCTGGGACGACTACCAGCAAGAACAATCAGCACACCCTCTTCATATAGTTCCCGGCACCAACTCACATACTCGTTGGAACCGAGAACTAGGGGACAGATGTTGATGGTGTTTTCAGGCGCTACAGCATTTAAGACAGCACGACAAGGACAAAAGGGTAAGTTCGCTATCTGGTTGAGATAATGAGGCCGACCCGACCAGTTCACATGAAGACCGACCACTTTGGTTCAAATGACCGAGCACTATAGATGTCGGCAGGAACGTCCTCAGCATAGAAGATTGTCATGGCCGACCTCATTAAAGACCGACCAGATGACGGACCGTGTTCAAGACAACAGCACCCCATTCTTATGGATAAGATAAAGAAAAACATCCTACTTCGCAAGGAGAGAGAGTCAGAATCCAAAAGGGAAAACGGAAGAAGAAGGCAATACCGGATCAGGAAACCCTACAAGAAGAGAAGATTGGGTTCAAATAGGATTTCTTATACAAATAGGAATCTGATTTCTGTATTATTATAAATAGAAGGGTAGAGCATGTGTAAAAAGGCATCTGAAAATCATCACAAGAGTGAGAGATTAGTGTCATAGAGCTCTGATTTGTAAAAGCAAAGAGGGGATCTGAGGAGTGAATTGAGTAATAAAAAGTACCATCCTGTTCTTGCCCGTGGACGTAGGTCGGATCCCAAAATCTACCGAACCACGTTAAATCACCTTGTCTGATTGGTGTATTTTCTTGTTTTCCGCTAATTTGCCTTTGGTCCCCCCATAACCAAACAAATTCACAGTTGGAGGAGGATTTCCTCGGGAGTGATATTCCAATATTACCCTGAGACCAAAATCCACCGTCAACAGGTTTGTATTTAAATATAGATCAATAATGCCTATAAAAGCAAAATTTAGTGAAACAGCTTTACAATAAATGTTGACACGAATATAGTTGAGAAATAAATTATGAAAGAGAGCACTAACGTGCTAAATTGCGTCTCAAAAATTGAGGAAATATCATTGAGATGTATAACCAAAAGATTCCACCCACATCTTACCTATTTTGAGCACGTCAAATGTACATTATCGATCACTCCTCAATATTTATTCTTTTATTTTTCAATTCATTCATAATAACTGATGTTGCTATTTAAAAATCGGCGTTAAGTCTAAAGACTCGGCTCAATGGCCAGGTATGTATTTCATATGGTAGACCCAAAATGCCATACTAAAGTAATCATTGTAGGTCGTGGTTTGGAAAATATTGGCAATTTTATATAGTGTATAAGTACACATATTAATTTACTTAAGTTGTAAATAAAAGATCGAATTGGTATGAATTTACTACTAATCATACTAAATACACGAACTATATAAATCTTACTTTTAGAAAGCAATTATAAATTTAAAAAGAAAATTAACTAAAGCAATTGAAATCACATCTTGGAGAAATTTGACCAAAGTTTTATGTGAGAAAAGATCCAAGTTGTAATTTCATCAAGCACTTTTTAAGAATTAAGTACTTTTCCTACAATTAAATAGTAAACATTGATTATTAAATAAAATACGAAATTATCTATAAGCATCTTCTAATGGTCAAATAGATATGTTTAACTCAGTTCAACCCGTAATATTTCTCTATTAATTAATCTCAATCAAACTCATTAAGATTAAATCTAAACAGGGTTACACATGCCTTACACTTATATTCTTATCCCGTAAAACACAATACTTCATTTACAAAGCTCTATAGGTTTTACCACAACTATCCTATTAATGATTAAGTAATAGAACATATTGTAAGAGTTTTACCACAACTATCCTATTAATGATTAAGTAATAGAACATATTGTAAGAGTTTTGTATAGTAAATACATGGAGTAGTCCTACATGGGAAATGAAATGGGAAATGAAACATTTATAAGTGTGCAATACACATTTATATTAAATTGGAAAAACAAGGCTTGGGCTTGGGCTCATGTAGTGACTCGAATTTCATAACCCAACCAAAGTCCTAACTTGGTGACTTAGAAAAATGTTCTCTGAGCATTAGCGGAAATTTTAGAGAAGATTTAGTGGGCCCAAGGCAAGAAAGGCTCAAATTCAAGGGATAAAGCCAACTATATTTTAAATAACCCAAACAAGCCCAATAAGAGTATAAGCCTAATAAGAATGGCAATTTTGACCAAAGCCTCTCTATTTCTAGAAAAATCTACATTTTTCAAGGATTGGTTAACATTTACTAAAGGTTTAAAATAAAAAAAGAAAAAAAGGAGAGGATAAAGCAAGAAAACCCCACATCCCCCAAGCCGAGAACACCATAACCAAAAGCCTGAGAATTTTATTCATCTCTCCAAACAATTTCAAGTTGACTCAAGTGCTTAATAACCCTATACAAGTTTAGGAAAGAGGAAAAGGAAGGCTTGGACACTTGATTGGTGAAGATTATCATTGCTTGAGGTAAGGAAAATTTGACCCAAATCTTGATATGTTGAGTCATGATAACTTGATGATGGATATATGTTGATGACTTGAGTTTGATAATGACTGGATGATTATTGAGTTCAGAAAATAGTGATTGTGGGAAACCCTCAATTTAGGAAACCACATTGAACTAAGTTAGGGATTATGAGATTGTATGTTGTAATGATGTTAGAAGGTATATTAATAATGATTAGCATATTTTTAGTTGATATAACTTGAATATTGAAAGTGAAGATGGAGAATTAGTTTTGGCTCTGTAATCATAATAGCGTCGCAACGCGCAATAAAAGGATGCCATTTGCCCAGTGCTGCTCATTTGAACGTCGCGACGCCAATGGGCCAGTGTCGCGATGCGGAAACAGAGGAAGCTCACTGCCTCAGTTCTGTTTTGTGGGAGTCGTGACGCGTAACACTTAGCGATGAGATGCGTATGGGAGTCACGATGCCCAAACTGTTACGTCGCAACACGGAACAATCAAGTGCTCACTGACTCATCTGTTTGTGTGAGTGTCGCGATGCCCATTGGCCAGTATCGCGACGCATGACCAAATATTTCCAGGATCAGTTTTATCCATTTCAATTTCGTCATAAGATGTTAGAGGACACCCTAAAGGTTTCGTATAAGTGTATATACACGTGTTATGTCATGTCACAAGCATAAAACGTCAATCATGTATTACATAGACTTTCTTATCAATTGCAAGAAAACTAACGATTTCTTTGACTTTAGATCGACCTAAAGGAACTCGAAGATCACTTACGCCGTGCATCGTAACTGACTTGCCATAGCACTGTGAGTGGAGTACTTATTTCATAATTTTTATTATGTTTCAAAATATGGATATGTAGTTCTTTTGACTCAATTGATCTTTATTAAAACGTTTATTGAAATACTGATTTCATATGAGTTGAGATATATGATTTAACCAATTTTTTTCTTTTTTTTTTAATAAAAATTGATATCAGTTATATTTTTTTGATGAAGAAAATAATTTCAAATGAGTGATTTTATGATTTTGGAGGCATGAGGAGAAAAACCCACCTCAGGTGTAACTTGGAATTGACGGATTCATAAAGTGTGCACACATAGTTTATGATTAAGGGGACAGCGAGACGTAACACCCCATTGATCTTAGATTTAGGGTCAGAAGGATAACATGGATCATCACTCATGGCTTTAGTGCAGTGGTTTAGGGGACGACAAGATATAATTCCCCAATGCGTCAAATTTTGTACAGATTTTCAGATATTTTAGACGGATGATTTTACAAATGATTTTGAATAAAAGTTTTGAAAAGAAAGACCTAATTTAAGTTTTATGAATTCAGAAAGTACCTTTTTATTATGAGCATTTGACACAGTGTTACTAATACCATTTTCTAATTTTATAGCTCCACTCACTGAGTTCTTTAGGACTTATTCCCTCCATCACTCTCTAGTTTTACAGGATTTTTCCATTGGTGAGCCACAACTATCTTTTGGAGACATGGATCAGGGACAAGAGTAGCACTGCAGACACTAGTCATGTTGGTCAATCATGTCAACCCTGCATCACATAGAATGTAGTTTCTTTTGATTTCTTTTGGTGTATGACATTTATATGGTTGTATACAGTACCCATATTTTTTTTTTGTGTATGTGTGTGGTTTATGAATTAAAATAATTTTATAAAATGTGTATGCATACATATAGATGTGATGACTAGATAAGAAATGAATTCTCCCTAGTATCAGTCAGTAGCTTAGGTGACAATGAGATCTGTTGCCTACTGATAACCTTCCCGGATTGGAAATATTACAAAGTTGGTATCAGAGCATGGTCTATAGGATATGACTGCAGTGAGAGGGTAGCAGTATCTTATATTTGTAGTATACCCGAGGTACTAATATATAAGAGGCTGTTTCTCTAGTATCCTTATCCCGAGGCATGTCTCATCCTTTTTGGTTATAATTTCCTAAGAATTCAATTGACCATTTTTCTTTCTTGATTATTTAGATATCATGCCACCCAAAGGTAGATTTGGAGTCAGAGGTAGACCTAGGCGTGTTAGGGTGCCCTAGGGTGTAGATCCAGATCAGATATCAGTGGCACCTTCCCTTGAGCCAAATAAGAGATATAGAGTTGAGTATGTACATGAATGAGCTGTAGGAGATGATGGGCCAAAACCAATGGTTCAGACCGATGATGTAGTAGCTGCGGGTTTACAGTAGATTTAACGATCAGTAGAATCTCTTATTCAGTTGATTGCCCGACAGCAATATCCTCTAGGCCCAGAGCCGAAAGCTGCACAACCCACAACTCCTATTCCACCTCCACCTATAGGACCTTCGTTGGCTCACCAGATAGTAGTTCCCCCAAGTGAACATGATCCTACCATCTTGCAAGCAGGACCCTTCACTTTACCTCATGGACTTCCTCCAGTAATAGTTCAGGTGCCGCAGCGTCATGAGCTGCTAATTTCTTTGCATGATTTCCGAAAGCTTCATCCACTGATATTTTCAGGAGTAGAATCCTCCCCTGACCCCTACGGATTTATTGAGGAGTCGAATCATATATGTACTGCGTTGGGATGTTCACCAGAAAAAGCGGTAGAGTTAGTCAGTTTCCAGTTAAAGGATGTAGCCAATACTTGGTTCATGGCTTTTCGAGATAATCGGCAGCGGGATGCTCCTTTATTGACTTGGGTTGAGTTCAATACAACAATCCTGTCCAGATTTCTACCATAGAGTATTAGGGATGCTAGAGCTCGAGATTTTGAGTAGTTAGTCCATGGGGATCATATGACTATTTCTGAGTATGATATACGGTTTACTCGACTATCCCGTTACGCCACACATTTAGCTAGTACTGAGGAGATGAAGATGGAGAGGTTTGTTAATGGACTTCGTGATTATCTATTTCGGTCCATCCATTTTATAGAGACCACCACCTATACCTAGGTTTTGGATGCTGCTCTCCCATTTGAGGGCAAGTTAGAGAGAGGCAGACAAAGAAAGAGTCTTGGAAGAGGCCAAGATCAGAAGAGAGATTTAGGCCGCAATAAAGGTTTCCCAAGTAGATAGCAACAAATGTCAGCCCCTCCCAGTACACGTCGAGATATGGGCCGGACTCATGGAGGTCTGACCGGTGGTAAACATACACGTTATGCAAGCGCACGTATCATTCAAGTAGTATAAAATGTATCAATCCCATGAGGACTTAATACATAAGTTATCAATTTATGAAGTTAAATGTTTATGAGTATCTAATTGATTGATTGTTGGTTGGATGGTGATTTTTATCTGAAACAAGTAAATAAAACAATGCGAAAGTAAATTAAAGGAAAATTCAATATTATGAAGCTATCTAGGGTTGTGAATCCTTCCAATATATTTTAAAGATTAAGTAATTATCTCATGTTTGTGTAATATATCGGTTTATTAACCTGGAACACGAAGTTATGCAAAAGCCTCTTCCGATGGTCAGATGCAAACACCCAAAGTAACCCAATTAACTATATTCTTATGTTAACCAAGTTACCTTAATTCATTAAGATTAAGTTCCAATTATGGCTACCCCCGCCCGATAGGTATATTCCTATCATGTAAGGAAATCTACCTAAGAGACATTTACCCTAAGGTGAGATCATGAGCTATTGAGTCTAAGGCTAAACCTAAAATCATTTTTCCAAGTTCATTTTAAGTTTACCAAATCAATCTTATTAATGGCCAGTTAACAAGAAGCATTAAAATTAAGACTCAATAAATACACCTATATATTACCCAAGACATAAAATAGCCAATTGGAATTCATCACAACCCTAGATAAGGTATTTAGTTACAACCCATATCTAGGACTATTAAAAACTTAAATAAAGAAAATGACATAAAGTAAAACTTGAATAATAAAAAGTAAAATAAATAATGAAATAAAATGATGGGGGTTAGAGGATCCACATTATTACTTCTAATTTATAAATCTCTCTTATTATAATATATAAATTACATGACATTACCAACCGACCATATAGGTTGTATCCTGATTAAGTCAGATTTTTGATTAATTCCAACCGACCATAAAGGCGGTATCCAATTAAGTCATGTTGAAATCAATTTAATTAAGTCTAACCAACCATAAATGCGATATCCCATTAAGTCAGGTTTTAAGATAGTTTATATATTAGAACTAAGTGAGATTAATGTAAATTATAATAATAAAAGCTTTACTTTTCACCCGAGCAGAGGGAAGTTACCAACTCATACTTTCAAGTAAAATAAAGAAAGATATATTGCTTAAAATAAAAATTAAATACAAGAAAGCTGTAAATAAACAAACAAGATACAATCTTCTTAGTATTCTTAAGGAAATCCCTAGGAGAATGTATGAAAATTTCAAATGAATTCGGCCTCAATTTATAGGTAAAATTTGGTCCGCGCGTCACGACGCGTGAAGTTCTGCGCGTGGCGACGCACCATTGATATTTGACGTGTGTACACAGTTTGATGAGATGATGACACATGGCTTTCGGCATAAATTATTGGCTCGGTATCGCTACGCGTGAAGGCTTGCACGTCACGACGCTGACGTTATGCTGACATAAGCAATGACGTGTGTCGGCAGAGTGAATTATTATGCTGACATCATGATGACATAATGATGACGCAGGTGCTGACGTGGTGCTGATGTGTCGATGATGAGTGTCGACAGTATAGTAACCGCTGCACGTCGCGATGCGAAAATTATATTTTTGCCATTTTGTTTGTTTTTCGATGTTTTGGCCCTGATTTGATTCCAGTGAGTCCTGAAACCTTATTTATCTACAAAATACACAAAATACATAAAACTATTCACAAAACTCAAGAAACTGTACAAAATATTAAGTAAAAGGGGTAGTAAATATTGATATATTTCCCGCTTATCACACCCTCAAACCTAACATTTTGCCAATCCTCGAGCAAAATAATAAAATAAAATACAATACAATAAATGACTTTAAAATAAAATTAAACTAAGCCACTTTCGTAGGGATCACGGTTGCATTTAGCGTATGCAACAAGTCTTTAAATTCCTAGGTGTCCCTAGTGGACGAGTTGTAGTCTCGTGAGGGCTTACATCAACGATACCCACAAACGTCAAATGCACAGAAAAGCAAAAAGATCAATTAAGTTAGTGACTAAACAAGTGAAACTCTTATACAAGTTAATAACTGTTTTATTTCTTTCTAAATTACCAAATAAGTAAATTCTCTGATTATTTTTACCATTCTACATATACACAATCAATAATGTATTAATCAAATCATTATGCCCACAATATTCATATGTGTAGTTGAAAAGAGAGTAATATTTTGTCCTAAAGTTATATCAGAATTCACACATTTTTAGCAATAGATTAATTTTTTTAACATCTTTAATCCATGTAGCGAGCTTTGGGCCAGTGACTCTCAAACCAGTTGGCTTTTGGGCACCAGGTGTTAAGACACCCATACAGACTTAATTACTCGGATTTCAGATGTTTAAAGGTTCTACCGTTTGACGTGAATGATGAGCGGAAAATATATCAATATTTATCACCCCTTTTACTTAATATTTTATATAATTTCTCGAGTTTTATGAACATTTTGATGTGTTTTAGTTTATTTTACAGATAAAATAAAATCGGGACTTAATGGAATCAATCAGGATGAAATGCGGAATAAATAAGGGCAAAAACTGAACTTGACATTTTGATTTTGGAGATTGGAAACTTGAAATGGCGTTCTAACGAAGTACAATTTCGGAAATTTCAACTTTGCGTAATTTTCGTATTTTAGCCATAACTCTTTATTCCGATATCGGATTGAGGTGATTCAAGTTCCAGATTAAAAATGACTCAAAGATCTATAACTTTAAAGTTTATAATATTTTCGAATTCTGAAGTTTTAATTACCAAAATTGATGAAAAATCAGAAAGTGTGTTATGTGTAATTAGTAAAGTCATTTTCAAAAACAAAAATAAAATAAAATAAAATAAATGAAAATTGTCAATCTTCCACCAAACATGCTTGCATTTTTGGTGGAGAAATTGGTGGAAGCCTTTATATTTGCCTATAAATACCAAGCTAAACTTTGTAAATTTTTCATGCTTTCTTTGGGGATTTCTCCATGAAAACCTAAAAGAAAGTGTCTTGCATGTTTATTTAAGTTTTCTTGTATTTTCTATTTATTTATTTAATAAAATTTTATGTGTTTTTAATTGCATCATGAGTACGTATCTCTTTTTGCTGGAGTATGGGTGAAACTTTTAATATAATAATTTAGATTTACTCCCTTAATTTAAATAAGTAAATTGAATTAATTATTTACCGCCTATATGGCCGGTTTTACATTATTGGACTTAGTTTCCGCCTATATGGTCGGTTTAGGTGCTAACCTTGTTGCCGCCTACATGGTCGGTTTATATGATTTTGTTACCGCCTATATGGTCGGTTGGACTAAGGACAAATGACATTCACCGCCTATATAGTTAGTTTTAATATAATTTATTCAAGAAATGATTAATTGATAAGACATTAATTGTTAGGGTTGGTGCTCGAAGTGCCAATCCGGATCGTATTTATGTCTGATTCATAAATACAAATAATTTCTTTTTTCTGTAATATTACTTATTTAATGGTAGAACTTCTTGTATTTTATACACATATTCGATCTAATTACGATTAGATATCTAATTATGATTAGATTGAAACTAAATCTAATTTAGTGATACGTGTATATTAGACAAAGACCCTAGGATTTACAACGTAGTGCACAGTTATAACGTAATTTGTAATTAACTTTGGGAAACATCACTATAAGTTGTATATCCTTAAATAAAATTTCTGGTCAAGATTTGCTAACACAGGTCGGTTAGTAAAATCCGCTGAGACCAGTACATGTCATATACCGTGACTTGGTCCGATGGTTTATCCCAATGAACTATGAGTCTCGAGAGACTTGTATAGACATGTAGGTGTTTATTTGATAAACACTGAATGACTCACTGAAGATTTCCTAATAGATGGCACACCAACGTCAATATGAATCTTCTCGAGTTGAGCGAGCATAGTGGTCATTCGACTTGAGATACCATAGTGGATATATGAGTTATCCTCCACACTTTGATGGCAGTCACATCACCGATCTATTCATGATCAGACCTCCGTCTGTTCGTTGGGTATGTACTGATGCTCATGATATCCAGTACGTATCAAGATAGAATTCGTCAGTCCTGTGTACAAGGCATAGGCATCCTACTCGTGTTTACGATCTAGTAAATCCATGATCGTGGTATAACTTCGGAAAGCAGTTCCAAGTGTTATTTAGAGATCGTAAATTGAAAGTCGACTATATTATACCAAATAGATTTAACATTCTTATCTATATCCTAAGTATAATATGGATAGCGTGTGACAGAGGGATTATACGTATGCAATGACCTCGACTTGCATAGTTTAGCGAGATTATATGTGGTCGTCATAATTAATGAGTGGGTGAATTATGGACACGAAATTGGTTTCGTGACGGATAAACCTAAACTTAGAGAGTCCATTAATATTAAGTGTACTCGTTGAGCACTTGGGCAACGCTTTACGAATAATACATATTATTCATAATACTTCATCGGATTAAATGAGTTAATTCGAATCGTTTTATCGGTTAAACGAAAACACATGGATAAGGACATTTTTGGTCAATCGTAATTATTGTGTATTTGTATTTGATACATAATTCGATTAAATACACATTAATTAATTGTCAAATGAGATTTTGACACATGCCATTAATATATGTATTTGTTATTTAATTTAAATAAAAATACATATATAATAATAATAATTATATTAATTATTTATTTAGATATTTAAATGTTAAATATTTGAATAATTAAAAAATATCCATTTTTCATAATTGTTATGAAAAATATTTAATTATTATTGGTGACACATGGCATGATTTAATTAAACTTAAGGTGTGCAAATATGATTTGTTAACATAAAGTTTGATTTAATTAATTGAATTATTTTTTTCCAAAATGACCAAAATAGTCCTTGAAAGTCGGTCATGCTTCTTTTTATTTTGAAATTTTTATTTTCTTTATGATGAAGAACACCATGGCCGAAAACTCCATTAAAAAGGCTCTCAAATCTTGGCTTGATGATTCAAGGAAGAAATGAAGGAAAAATCAAGAAAAAGCTTTAGGAAAATTAGATATTAAAGGTAATCTTCAATCCCCTTAAGCTTTGAAAGCATGTTTCATGTTATTCATTATCTAGTTTGATTCTAGGGTTTCTTCCTTTTATAAATTTGGGGCTTTTGTTTCTAGAGGATGGAGTTGGAAGCATATAGCATGTGTGAAGTTGTTTAGGATAATATTATTGTAATATTGGTTCAAATTGATCATTTGATGATATGTTGCCATTCTAGAGTGTTATGAAAACTTTGTAATGCATAGAATTTTCCTTGGGTGGTTCATTTGTGTTGACTTGAATTGGTGTTTTGATTAATTGGATTAATCTTGAAAAATTGGATTTAAAGCATGAAAATTGATTTTTTTGCATTTTGGATCAGATCTAGAATAACAGTGAATATGGTGATGATAAATATGTCATTTGAATGTATTGGACGTATTTTGGGTGTTGAAACTATTGCCGAAAATTATTTCGGAGTTGAAATACTCGAAAACGGTGAAAAACGGCGTTACCAGGTAACTTTTGAGCCAACCGGGTGACGGTTGTCCAAACAATGAATTTGTCACTGTTCGGGCAGCCCATGAACTACCCTAACACTATTAGGGCTGACCTTGGGCAGCCCTCATGTGTATTGGATATTCGGTTCGGTTTTTATGCCATTTTACGGAAAATCATTTTCGTAAACGTTTCGCGACGTTTCTTAGTTGTTTATGTCGTTATTTGATAACGAATAAATAAGTTTAGGTGAAATATGAATGAATTATTCATATTGGATATTGAATAATTCATTCAGTAATTTAAAAAATTTTAAAATTATGATTTCGCCCGAAACGCGCTTCCGCCACGCCCTTTGCCCAAAACCCCAACAAAAATGGTATCAGAGCATGTCTGATGCTTCATCCATTACATTAGTCATGTTTGATATATGATATATAGTCCAATTTAAATGTTTGCATATGCATGTAATTTAGATGTTTCTTGACTTTTCGATTCAACGCTAACGGGAAACGTAACGAAAATTTAATAGTTAAGTTAAGTTATGTTTTCTAAAGGTAGAATTGAATTGTTTAAAAAATGATTTAGATTAAAATTTTGAATTTGTTGTGGAGCAATGCTTCCTTGAGGAATATCCTCGCTTAAAATAAGGATGTAAAGTAACATGTATTTGATGCATGTTTCTTGGTCCATCTTGTCAATACGGTTTATGGGTAACTTTCTATGGCTGCATCCGAGATCGTGCCAAAGCAGTGATGGTGTAGTTGATAGAATTTTATCCATGCCGGTTGTATATTGATAATAGACAAATTCAAGTGAAACTGTAAATCCTAAACGTGCCAAAACTGTCAGGACTACATCGGTAGCTTGAGTTTGTCATTGGCAAGTGAAGCCTTGATACACCTCCTTGTGAACGTGCTAAAGCTGTCATAATGAGAAACGGTCAGGACCAAAATCAGGAGACACTGGTGAGTGATTGATAATGAGTTGTCTACCTAATGAATATACGTAGGCGAGATCGTGCCAAATCTGTGAGTCGAAATATATTCATGGGATCCTACTCTCACTATGGAATTCGATATAATTATTGAATTTTCGTTCTCTGTTGGGGATTACGGTATTACGTAAAGTAGTGGGAGACACTGCTGGGTTAAAAATCTATAACTAAAACAGTGTGTAATTTTATGGAATTTTGCTGCATTTGTATTCCTTTATTCTATATTGTTTATAAAATTATACTTATAATCCACTGTATAGCATATTGCTTGAATATGTTTTCTGAATTTAATTATGGTTGCGTATTTCTAGAATAGGTTCTAGAATGACAGTAGACTTAGATATTGTTAGATTAGTTCAAACCATTGGGAACTGTTGTTCCAATTTTCTTGAAAAATCAAGATGGTTAGTGACTTAGTTACTAAGTCACGATTAGTAATCTAAATAGATAAATGTTTTGGATATAGTTATCTAGTAAGAATAGTTTTTTATGCAGTAAGAATTGACTTGAATTAGGTCATGTCTCGAGATTCTTGACTGGCATTGGGAAAACCACATTAGTATTTGTTTATCTTATAATGACGTTTCTTGGCTTTAGTGACTTTTAGAAGTCACGTGTCTGACACAATTTGCTAATCCATCATTTGCAATTGTTGTGAATAATTGAACGTAAATTATAAAGCTTAAGAAATGAGATGTGTATAGTTATGTATAGAGAATGTTGATTCTCACAATACGACAACTATAAGTATTGGATACTAGATCTCCCGTCTAGTTATTTAAAATAATGTTTAATAACTGTTTTGATATTTGATATCAGAACTTGTGACTATTAGATAGTTATTTGTTCTATATAAACTGTTGTTACATATTTTAATATAACTAGTAGTGTCATTAATGAAAATATAAACATTAAGAAAATATTCAGTTAACTAAATAACTTAGAACAATGATTTATGAGATTTTATCACATAAGCATAAGATGCTTATTCCGTATGGTAAATGATGGTCTGATACGAGATCACACCATATATCCTTATCCATTTAATGAGTATTGTATTAAGGATGTGATTAAATCTCATTTAACCAATTATCGTCATTGGACCACAAGATTTATTAGACTAATACATTGGATGTATGTAGTTTAATTAATTAGAAATTGCCTTAGATAGTTTTCTTTACTCCATAACTTAGTTAATGAATTTTCATGAGTTAGTTATATGTTTCTAAAAGAATATATATTGAACGTCTTGAATGGTTAAAGAACTTTCAATATGTTTCTGATGAAATGTGGATAGAATATTTTAAATGGTTCAAAGATATTCTATTTGAAGTGTTGAAAACTATATCTTTGAAATTCATCGTGAACCTTTGAATTGTTCAAAGATGTTTGATATGATCAAACATATGAATTTAAGGAAATTAGTTCTAAAGTTATTTAATAAATGTGATTCTTACTCAATATTAAACTTCCACGATTCCATCTTGATGGAATTGGTCAGAGGGAGTAATTGAATCTTAGATGATTTGATTCGTTGATATTGAGTGTTACAGAATTAGTTTTCAATACTCTTGGGGTTATGCTCCAGTAACGCTAATTCATCTCTTTAATTAAGGTTCCATTTGTTCCTACAGTTACATATATGATATGTATCGTAGAAAATTTGAATCTTGTATAATTATTATATAATTGAAAGAACTTGCGCCTCAGAGGTATAAGTGAGGTTTATCATTTATTATATTTAAGGAATTATTGTATTCTATTTGATTTAATATTTTTTCTAAGATCCCGAGCAATAACATTATTTTATTACTTGGTATGTTAACATCAGATGTTGACAATTGTAGAAAAGACTTGACTTATTGAAGTCAAATGTGAGAATGATAAACTATAAGTAGAACTACATACTTAGACATCTTCCGTATAAGTTCAATAGGATGTCAGAATCATTTACAAAGTATTTGAAACTTAATGATTCTGTTGTTTTCTTATCGAAGAAAATTATCCTATAACTTATAGTGGGAGCGATATTTGATATCGATTTCAGAAGTTAACATTGAATCATAGATCTAAGATTGTTCATACTTACTACGATCAAGTTTTGAACTTGATTAGGCTTTCGTTATGAATAGTTCATAAAATGTGCAAATTTTTTGCGCAACAAAAGCAAGATGAGCTTATAGAGAAAGGTTATGCTCAGCAGTCTATTGTAGATTCTGAGAAAACTTGTCTCTAGTCGCACTAATTGAACAATTAGAAATCTGTCGGTTAATGTTGAGATTAAACTATATATTTTGGCTAAAGAATGCAAAGTGGCGTTCTTGAGTGATTTCTTCGAATGAGAGATCCGTCGTGATTTCTTTGTTTGAAGAATTCATTCTAGAATGGCCCTGGAGTTTGTATTATGCTAAGATAATAGTTTGATATACTATCTTATAGAGCCTATTGTAGACTCATGTAAGCTTTCTGGAAATTCGTGTTCTCTAATTTTGATTATAGTCAGATTGTCTGATTTTATCAAAGCATAGAGAATATATATTTGTTAGTAGGGTCAGTGGGAGAGTACAAACTTCTTTCTAGCATTGTATATATCATATGTCTTCTTTCTTTGTGAAAGCAGTGGGAATAGTCTCTGTTATATTTGATATAAAGTTTCATATATGATATAAAACTAAGAGACTTGTGAGATACTCCCATTAGTCGCACATTAGATATGATCTAATAAAGGACACTGTAAGACTATCTATACGACAGTTAGTATAACTGTTTGACAGTTAACGTGTCTTTTATATATATAGTATTCATCTTTCGTAAAAGATGATTCCTTTGTCGAAAGAGAGATTGATTAGAATGTCTAGTCAATCTTATGCATCATAGGATGATGGTGTAATAAATACTATATTATGTGCGATTAAAGATATCAATTTAATCGTAATTGTTATTAGTTATTTTGATATGTTGTAGACCATAAGATGGATCTTGAAACATGTTCTTTGTGATCTTTGACATATTAAGAACGAGTTTCTTTTTCATGAAGAATATAATTCACAACCATTATAGTCAGATTAGTTTTGAGTCTAATTATGACATTAGATGGTCTATGTCATATAAAGTCAGAAAAGATGCAGTGGGAGTGTCACGGTTGATTCAACTGTATTAGTGGAATTAGTTGTAACTTATGAAGTATTGACTTATGAAGTTTCATAATGACCTCATAAATTAGTTGTTTTGATATCAGTGTTGTGCTTCATAGTATTTGGATTTGATTTTTAATTACATAGACAACTCAGTAGATATAGCATATCATAATAATGATATCGCATCTGAGTCATATTGATGCAGAACTTGGGTTCTACAAAATGTGAATGATGTTGGTTGGGGAAAACAATTGGGTTTGTTGGACAAACTCAATTTATTAAAGCAGGCTTACTTGTTGTTGCCTACCTATTGAGTGCTAGGTGAGCTCTTGAGGGCCATGAGTATGTGATACCCATTTAGATGTGTATATGATACTGTGGATGGGAACAAGAGCAAGTGGGAGAAATTTTTAGGGTTGGTGCTCAGAGTGCCAATTCGGATCGTATTTATGTCCGATTCATAAATACGAATAATTCTTTTTTCCGTAATATTACTTATTTAATGATAGCACCTCTTGTCTTTTATACAAATATTCGATCTAATTGTGATTAGGTATCTAATTATGATTAGATTGAAACTAAATTTGATTTAGTGATATGTGTATATTAGACAAAGATCCTAGGATTTACAACGTAGTGCACAGTTACAACGTAGTTTGTAATTGACATTGGCAAGCATCACTATAAGTTGTATATCCTTAAATAAAGTTCCTGGTCAAGATTTGCTAACACGGATCGGTTAGTAAAATCCACTGAGACCAGTACATGTCGTATATCGTGACTTGGTCCGATGGTTTATCCCAATGAACCATGAGTCTCAGGAGACTTGTATAGATATGTAGGTATTTATTTGATAAACACTGTTGGTTTCTATTAAGGGCGCAAGATCAATAATAAGCATGAAAACATGTGTGAATAACAATCGAGAAGTTGCGGAATACTTACATCGATCGGTTGAGCGACGCGGAGATGAACAAAAACTGTTTCTGCTCCTCTTGGACTTCTCGGCAGTTCACTTCCAGTGCTCACTGGTTTCGGCCTCTTGGATCAACTTCGTCAAGCTCCAAGCTTCGTCGTTTGATTCCCGGATCATGGGTGGACTTCCCTATCACCTTCGCATGTCTTGTAAGTGTGCTAGCACTTGTGATTTTGCCACAAAATCACACTCTAAGCTTCCCTTCACTGCTCGGCAAAACAGAAGAAAAAGCCCACTGTTTGGGCGTGAGATGAGGGAGAAAGAGAGAAGGAGAGATGGAGTTGAATGTGTAATTTTTTAGGTAAAATGAATTTCTAAAAAACATATACCAACTTTGCTTTCAAAAAGTCAAAGAAATTAAAAACAATATATTACATTCAAGCTTTTAAAATCTTTCAGCAACTCTCATCAAGTCACATCTATCATTCAAGTTGTCAAGTCACATCACTCAAAGTGACAAGATTTGACGCTTGATGTGACGTTAGATGTGACTAGCGATTTGACGCATGATTTGACTTGCGTGCTGTAGTCAAATTTGAAATGTGAATACGCTCGCAAATAATCTCGGGCTCGGGTTCGCTAATTCCAAATTAACGAATTTTTCATTGCGTCGTAATTAAATGATTAGGCCTAGCGAAATCACTATTCACATCGCTAACGAATTAATTCTAAATTAATTCGTTCGCCCGAATTAAAATAAATCCAATTTCTTTTAATATATCAAATACACTAATTAATCGATTAATTCCAAATTAACCGTTATCTCTCTTTAATGATATTTTATCCCAGATAAAATATCTCCGCAATTAATCCCAGATTAATTTTCTCTCTTATCTAATTAATCCCAGATTAATTTAGAGTGTGAGTCATACGTCATCGGTGAATCTTTGGGAAGCGACCCATGAGATCCCCAGATATGTTGGCAGTAAAATCGGTCGTCGGACTATCCGAACACGTAAGTAACAAGTACTACGTTTTACCGATTTACAAGACAAGGTTGGCCTCTAGCAAAGCGCCATGCCTACCCGATTCTCCGGAAATAACCTTACAGGAATAAATGATCTATACATGCGTAATATACGTAGTATTGCGTATTTCTGTCCAGTATCAGATGATCACGTGCTAGGCCTGGGGCTGGAATTGTGTCTGCCCCGTACGAAGCACATGTCGGATGTCTGGTAACTAGTCTCTATAATCGGATAAACCTGACCTTGTCATTTTATCCCAATAGCTGCAGCATTTAAGAGAACCATTCCCGTATCCTATGTGACCATCATCTCCATATGACTGGAGTGACATTTCCGTCTTGACATCACACCCAACACACTACGATTCTCAATATACCCAGCATTTGCGTACACAGAACCTGTTAAAACCCTGGACGACCGCAACCAAAGTATATTGATTGTCGCAAGTATTAGCGGTGCAAGTCTTAGGTTAAGACCAAATATACCTACCCTGATTTCGGTCTTCCATAGACACATAGTCATACTACCAATGGAATTCCGAGGGGGTCTATCCAGAGCGAAGCTGTTTCCCGTACCATCGGTAAAACACAACCTCCTATTACACTTGCATGAGTATCCTATACCCAAATATATGAGAACTATGTCGTTGTGCCCTCACAACGCGCACAAGTGTAATACTAGTCTTTTACGTATTTATCGATGTCCAATCTCGATAATACTCTGACTAGGGATATTTAATGATTTATCCTTCATGGACTGATACTGTCTCATATCATTCTCCATCCAGGAACAAATCATAGGGACCTCCTATCATTTATACATCTAGGTGATCTAATCACAAATGATAAGAGTGAAATCTCCTTTGTCACATAGTTAATTTGTACAACAACACAATGATCTGTACAAATAGTGACGCTATGGGTCATAATTGTCCAACAAACACTGAACGACTCACTGAAGATTTCCTAATAGATGGTACACCAACATCAATAAGAATCTTCTCGAGTTGAGCGAGCATAGTGGTTCTTCGACTTGAGATACCACAGTGGATATATGAGTTATCCTCCACACTTTGATGGCAGTCACGTCACCGATCTATTCATGATCAGACCTTTGCATGTTTGATGGGTGTAGACTGATGCTCATGATATCCAGTGCGTATTAAGATAGAATCTGTCAGTCTTGTGTACAAGGCATATGCATCCTACACGTGTTTGCGATCTAGTAAATCCATGGTCGTGGTATAACTTCGGAAATCAGTTCTGAGTGTTATTTAGAGATCGTAAATTGAAAGTCGACTATATTATACCAAACGGATTTGACGTTCTTATCTATATCCCAGGTCAAATATGGATAGCCTGTGAAGGAGGGATTATACATATGTAATGACCTCGACTTGCATAGTTTAGCGAGATTATCCGTGGTCGTCATAATTCATGAGTGGGTGAATTATGGACACGAAATTGGTTTCATGACGGATAAACCTAAACTTAGAGAGTCTCACAATATGAAGTGTACTCGTTGAGCACTTAGGCAACGCTTTATGAATAATACAGATTATTCATAATACTTCATCAGATTAAATGAGTTAATTCGAATCGTTTAATCGGTTAAACGAAAACGCATACATAAGGGCATTTTTGGTCAATCGTAATTATTGTGTATTTGTATTTGATACATAATTTGATTAGATACACATTAATTAATTGTCAAATGAGATTTTGACACATGCCATTAATATATGTATTTTTTATTTAATGTAAATAAACATATATATATAATAATAATTATATTAATTAATTATTTTGATATTTAAATGTTAAATATTTGAATAATTAAATAATATCCATTTTTATAATTGTTATGAAAAATATTTAATTATTATTGGTGACACATGGCATGATTTAATTAAACTTTAGGTGTGCAAATATGATTTGTTAACATAAAGTTTGATTTAATTAATTGAATTAATTTTTTCCAAAATGACCAAAATAACCCTTGAAAGTCGGTCATGCTTCTTTTTATTTTGAAAATTTTATTTTCTTCATAATGAAGAACACCATGGTCGAAAACTCCATTAAAAAGGCTCTCAAATCTTGGCTTGATGATTCAAGGAAGAAAGGAAGGAAAAATCAAGAAAAAGCTTTAGGAAAATTAGAGATTAAAGGTAATCTTCAATCCCCTTAAGCTTTGAAAGCATGTTTCATGTTCTTCATTATCTAGTTTGATTCTAGGGTTTCTTCCTTTTATAAATTTGGGGCTTTTGTTTCTAGAGGATGAAGGTGGAAGCATATAGCTTGTGTGAAGTTGTTTTGGACAATATTATTGTAATATTGGTTCAAATTGATCATTTGATGATATGTTGCCATTCTAGAGTGTTATGACCACTCTTTTTCTTAGGTGGTTCATTTGTGGTGACTTGAATCGGTGTTTTGATTAATTGGATTAATCTTGAAAAATTGGATTTAAAGCATGAAAATTGACATTTTTACATTCTGGATCAGATCCGGAAAAACAGTGAATATGGTGATGACAAATATGTCATTTGAATGTATTGGATTTATTTTGGGTGTTGTAACAATTGCCGGAAATTGTTTCGGAGTTGAAATTAGCGAAAACAGCAAAAAACGGCTTTACTTGGTGACCTTTGAGCCAACCGGGTGACGGCTGCCCAAACAGTGAATTTTTCACTGTTCGGGCAGCCCATGAACTGCCCTAATTCTATTAGGACTGCCGTTGGTTAGCCCTCATGTGTATTGGGTAGTCGGTTCGGTCAAAAATACGTTTTATGCCTTTTTGCGGAAAAATATTTTCGTTAAAGTTTCGCGACGTTTCTTAGTTGTTTATGTCGTTATTTGATATCGAATATATAAGTTTAGGTGAAATATGAATGAATTATTCATATTGGATATTGAATAATTCATTCGGTATTTTAAAAAGTTTTAAAATAACGATTTCGCCCAAAATGCGCTTCTGTCGAACCCTTCACCCAAAACCCCAACAGTAATCTATATTTGAAGTATTAAAAGCGAAACCCCTAACTCCAGCATTTTCTTTTATCGTTGTAATTTTATTTACTTTTTAATTTTATGTTATGTTATTTTGCTTAACTAAGTATTTTTTTAATTTTAGGTATGTTTTGTAACTAAAAATATTATCTATGGTTGTGATGAATTCCAATATCACCATTTTATAAGTGGTTATTTTATGTTTTGGGTAGTATATTGGTTTATTTATTGAGTCTTAAGCTTAATTCTTCTTGTTAACTGTCCATTAATAAGATTGATTTGGTAAACTTAAAATGAACTTGACGAAGGGATTTTAGGTTTCAGCCTTAGACTTAATAGCCCACGATATCACTTAAGGATTAGATACCCCTTAATAGATTTCCTTCGAGGATAGACATATACCTGTCAGGCGGGGTAGCTACAATTGGAACTTAATCTTAATGAATTCATGCAACTTGGTTAACATAGACTTATGATTAATTGGGTTATATTGGGTATTTGCAGTTGACCACCGATATATTGCACAACCATGAGATTACCACTTCATCTCTAAATGATATTGGAAGGATTCACAACCCTAAATAGTTTTATAATATTGAATTTTCCCTTAATTTACATTTGCACTATTTTATTTACTTGTCTTTAGTTTAAAATCACCATCCAATCAAACAACCAATCTATTAGATACTTGTAAACATTTGGCTTCAAAAACTGATAGCCTAGATATTAAGTCCTCGTGGGATCGATACATTTTATACTAATCGAGTGATACGTGCGTTTGCGTAACGTGTGTGTGTTTACCACCGATCAACGAACAATCTCTGCTTACTGAGGCAAGACGCCCCGGTTACTAAGTAGAAACTTTATTGTAATTAACTCAAGCTTTTACTGTTTGATGCGAACAATGTCTACTTACTGAGGCAAGACGCCCGGTTACTAAGTAAAAGCATGGTTAATGATTTATATACATAATTTTTTTATTCCATCACTTTTAGATGCTTCCTCCAATAAACTAGAGCACTGAATATTACAAACTTTTCACTTACAACTCATGTCTGTATGTTACCATACATGTTGAAAATACCTGTCAACTGAGCATATGAGAATCCAATTTAATCATTATTATGGAGAATTCACAAATTTAAATAATTCAAAAGGAAATAAACAAAAAATAACTTGTTGAGAAATAGGTTGAGATACGTCTCAGGAGTGAAAATTCCTTACACAGCTATCTCAAACACCATTCCACCTGGTTAGTCAAGTTAAAAACACAAAAAAATAATTTTTATTTTATTTTTTTATTTTGTTTAAAATTTTTGCATTATTGACTAAAAACCAAGCAAAAACAACATAACGAAAAATAAAAATAAGATACTAGTCAACTATTCCCCTCCCCCAAACCTAATTGAGACATTGTCCCCAATGTCTAAAAAGAAGAAGAAGAGTTTAGAAAACAGTACCTGGTTAGCATGAAATTCTACATCTAAAAAGACAATTAAAGGTTAAGATCCAGATTTATCCGACGTTTCTTACCACGATCATTATCAGGCCAGTTTATCATGGAAATGATAGGCTCAATTTGTGGTTCAAAGTTTAAAAGTTGGTCAATTAAATCATGGGCTGTTCTGGCAGTGAAAATGATATCTTTTATAAGTTTTGAAAGAAACCCATTTCTCCGGGCATTATCAAGAAACACACAAAGAAAGTCATAAAATCCATCAACATTAAACAGTCCAATTGGTTTATGGTGTATGTTCAAGTTCATCCAAGATAGCACTGTAAATATTTCCTCCATCGTGCCCAAGCCACCTGACAAAGCAATAAAAGCATCAGCACGGTTAATCATTTCAACAAGTCATTCAGACATACCTGGCATGATGCATTCATCTCTGTTTGATGGTACTATAAGATTCGCCTCTGCCAAAGGTTTGGGGATGATTCCCAAAACTTGACTTCATCCTTCCTGTAAGTCCCTTGAAACATACCCCATTAGTCCAAGATTGCCACCGCCATATACTAGGTGCATATTCCTCTCAGCTATGACTCTGCCCAATTCCTGTGTTGCCTCAATGAATTCTGGCTTAGAACCAATACTAGTACCACAAAATACACAGATGTTTACAACTCATCTTCTTGAAGTTGCTTCCATTTTTTTTTATTTCTTTCTCAAATTTTGATGTCTTACAAGAGTGCAATGGCGAACTGAATTTATAGATCTGGAAAAAGGGTGAGTAATAATAGCACTAGTACCTGACAAATGACAATTATTAGCTAAAAAGTAAAATAAATCATGAAAGTCAAAAAGTATGGATCCTGTCGGATAAAATAAAAGAACATAACAAAAAAATCACAATTATTAGTTAACGACAAAGAGATAATAATATGTACATATAGTAATGGCTTGAATGACATCTATGCGTCAGGGACAAGCTTCCCCTCCAATTTTCTTATAAATTGGCAAACAGGGTCTTTTAAAGTCATATTCCCGAGACTTAATTGTCATCTTTCTTTTTGAAACTGTGTATGTAACATGCGAATTGCGTGATATACATATCCACTGGGATGCGTCTCAAGAGTCAATGATATGTCATCTAAAGACTCCTTACTCATGCCATCCCTAATGAATTTAATTTTATCTTCGCGGTTATCAGACACCATTCCTAAAGAACGAAAACGAGTATTACATGTCATGAGAGCACATTTATAGCAAACATCTAATCTTTTAGCTCTTCTTTTCTTAGCATAGGTGCTTCTTCCTAAACCAGGCAGAAATGAAACAAAAGAGTCAGAAGACTCACATGCTAATCAGACTCATGCTTCAATAATCCAACAAATGTTATTAGGAATACCTTTAATCATCAAAAGTCTCATTTTTTCCATGCGTTCTTTATAGACTTTCATCAGAGAGTTTTGAGGGAGAGAAGGAAAATGCTTGTGAAGATTTGCGACAATGTCTTCCATCTTGTCTGTGAATTTACCTACAAAAATTAAACACACAAAAATAAAAACACACCAAATCTCAATATATACACAAATTGCATAGGTTGCCTCCCTGCTAGCGCTAAGTTTAACGTCGTCAGCTAGACATGACTGCCTGAACGATAGGCTAGATCTGCAAGTGTGACTCTTTCATTTTGTCGCTCAAATGATTCTCCCCAATAGTGGTTGACACAATGACTGTTTAACCTGAATGTATTGTTGGATTTGGAGTTGTATATCTCAACTACTCCGTAGGGTAACACCTGAGTAATCACAAATGGACCTGACCACCTTGATTTCAGCTTTCCAGGGAAAAGTTTTAACCGTGAATTGTATAACAACACCTGCTGTCCTGGTTCCTGTTGTCTGCACACCATTTTTTTATCATGCCATTTCTTGGTCTTTTCTTTGTACAGTTTGGCATTTTCATAAGCATGTAGGCGAAATTCCTCCAATTCGTTGAGTTGGTGAAGTCTTTTCTCTCATGGTGCTTGTAGATCAAGATTTAACTTCTTCAGTGCCCAGTACGCTTTATGTTCAAGCTCCACAGGCAGATGGCATGCTTTCCCAAACACCATTCGATATGGGGACATACTAATAGATGTCTTGTAAGCTGTCCGGTAGGCCATAATGCATCATCTAGTTTTGTAGACCAGTCCCTCCTTGTTGATCCAACGGTTCTCTCCAATATTCTTTTGATCTCTTTGTTTGAAACTTCAACTTGTCTTTTTGACTGTGGATGGTAAGCAGTGGCAACTTTATGAGTCATTCTGTATTTGGATAGGAGTGCATCGAAGTATCTGTTGTAGAAAATTGTGCCAATATCACTGATAATTGCCCGAGGTGTTCCAAAGCGAGTGAAAATATTCTTTTTAAATGTTGCTTCAACCCATTTGGAGACGTACTGCAACCAGAATGTACAGGTTTCCAAATGATGGAACAAAAGGTCCCATAAAATCAATCCATTATACATCAAATATCTCAACTTTGAGAATGCCTTGAAAAGGTCCTACATTTCTCCTCGAAATATTTCCCGTTCTCTGGCACCTGTCACATTGAAGAACAAATAAGTAAGTATCTTAAAACAAAGTGGGCCAGAACAAACCTGATTGTAGGACTTTGGCTATAGTTTTATCTCCGCTGAAGTGTCCTCCATATGGTGATGAATGAAAATGCTACAAGTAATGCTCAAGTGTCGGAACAACGCTTGAATAGGTACGACTCATCCCAGACATAGTGCTTGACTTCCTTGAAGAACTTCTTTCATTGCTGATGTGTCCATTCCAACGGCCATTTCCCCAATACTATGTAGTTTACATAGTCAGCATACCAAGGGACTTCCTGCTGCTTGATGACAAACAACTGTTCATCTGGAAAATTTTCTTTGATTGTCATCTCATTGCCAGTTGTTCTTCCATTCTCTAGCCTCGATAAGTGATCTTCCACTTGATTTTCTGTCTCTTTCCTATCTCAGATCTCCACGTCAAATTCTTGCAGCAGAAGCACCCAACGGATCAATCTAGGCTTAGCATCTTTCTTTGTGATAAGGTATTTGATTGCTGAATGATATGTGTAGACTTCTACCTCGGGCAGCAGATAGAAGCAGAATTTATCAAAAGCAAACACAACTATGAGCAGCTCATCTTTCAGTTGTTGTGTAGTTGAGTTGTGCTTCATTTATAGTTCTTCTGGAGTAGTAAATGGTGTGGAAAATTTTTGTTTTGTGTTGTCCCAAAACTACACCTACAATAAAATCTTTAGCATCGCACATCACTTCAAATGGAAGCGTCCAGTCTGGTGCCACTATGATGGGGGCAGAGACCAACTTCTGTTTTAATATCTCAAAGGCATGGTGACATTCTTTGGTGAAGTTGAAAGGCACATCTTTCTCCAGCAGATTGCATAGAGGTTTAGCAATCTTGGAGAAGTCTTTGATAAATCTCCTGTAAAATCCTGCATGTCTGAGAAAACTGCGTATACCTTTGACCGATGATGGTGGAGGTAGTTTTTCTATTATCTCGATCTTTGTTTTGTCTATCTCGATTCCCTTTTATGAGATTCGATGTCTCAGAAAAATACCTTCCTGCACCATGAAGTGGCATTTCTCCCAATTGAGTACCAAGTTGGTATCTTCGCATCTTTGTAACACTTTTTCCAGATTTTACAAGCAGTGGTCGAAGGAGTCTCCAAACACAGAAAAATCATCCATGAAAACCTCCATACTTTGTTCCAGCATGTCTAAAAAGATAGCCATCATGCAACATTGAAATGTGACAGGAGCATTACATAGTCCAAATGGCATCCTGCGGAAAGCAAAAGTACCATACGGGCATGTAAAATGGTTTTCTCTTGATCTTCTAAGGCGATGGAAATCTGATTGTACCCCGAGTATCCGTCCAGAAAATAATAGAATTCATGTCCCGCTAGTCTATCTAGCATCTGGTCAATGAATGGTAGCGGGAAATTATCCTTCCTTGATGCTTTGTTCAGCTTCATGTAGTCCATGTATACTCTTCATCCAGTCACCGTCCTTGTTGGAATAAGCTCGTTCTTTTCATTGGTGACTACAGTCATTCCTTCTTTCTTGGGTACGCATTGCATAGGACTCACCCAAGTGCTGTCGAAGATGGGGTATATGATGCATGCATCCAACTATTTGATAATTTCTTTCTTTACGACCTCTTTCATGATTGGATTTAGTCTCCGTTGATGCTTCACTGTCGCTTTGTACTCGTCGTTCATCAGAATTTTGTGCATGAAAAATGATGGACTAATGCCTCGAATATCTGCTATAGTCCAGTCAATAGCTCTCTTGTGCTCGCGTAGCACTCTCAGCAACTTATCTTCTTGCACCCATGTTAGTGATGAAGAAATAATCACAGGTAAATCAGAAGAATTTTCTAAGTATGCATTGTTGGACAATTATGACCCAGAGCATCACTATTTGTAAAAGGAAATTGCTCTTTTATCATTTTGTAATTGGATTACTTGGATATATATAAATGATAAAAGTCCATATGATTAATACCAGATTAATAAGTTATGAGACCGAATTAATCCACGAAAGGTTTAATCATCCCTAGTCGTAGTATTATCGAGACTAGACATCGATAATATGGAATAGACTAGTATTACATTTGTGCGCGTTATGGAAGCTTAACCGCATAGTTCTCATATATTTAAGCATTGGATACTAATGCAAGTGTGATAGGAGGTTCTGTTAGCCGTTGGACCGGGAACAGCTTCACTCTGGATAGACCCCTCGGAATCTCATTGGTAGTATGACTATGTGTCTATGGGAATCCGAATCAGGGTAGGTGTATGTGGTCTTAACTTGAGACTTGCATCGCTAATACTTGCGACAATCAGTACGCTTTGTTTTTTGTCATCCGGGGCTTTAACAGGTTCTGTGAACGCCTCTTCTCGGTTTACTGAGAATCGTAGTGTATTGGGTGTGATGTCAAGATGGAAGTATCACTTCAGTCATATGGAGAAGATGATCACGCATGGATACATAACTAGTACTCTAAATGTTGCAGATATCAGGATAGTATGACTAGGTCATGATTATCCGATTACATAGACTAGTTGCTAGTGATCAGATATATGCTTCGCATGGGGCAGACACAATTCCAGCCTCAGGCCTAGCATCTGACATCTGATACTGGATCGTAATACGCAATACTGATGAGTGGTAATTATTTCATTATTTTCCACTCATTTAACCTAATATTTTCTATAGTTTCTTGAGTTTTGTGAATATGTTGATGTGTTTTGTGTTATTTTGTAGATAAATAAAGTTTCAGGACTCTCTTGAGGTGATTTGGGCCAAAACAGTAAAAATTGGACAAAAGGGCATTTTGGAAATTTGGGCGCGTCGCGACCCCTAACATGCACCAACACTTGCTAACGTGCGCCGGGTCCACAAGTCAGAATCTGAGAAAATTTGACTTTGCTAACGTGCACCGTGCCACGTGTCACCACCACAACCGATCTGCTAACGCGCAGGCCAAGTGTCATCATCCTACGGTGCCGACAGTCGCCATCGCCACGTGTTGCCATGTGTCACTCCACGTGTCTGCCACGTCATCATCCACATCACCGATTGACCGAGTCAAAATGCCACATCATCGCCACGTCATCATCAACCAATCACTGCGTGCCACGTGTCATCATTCTATGGTGCCGACAGTCTCTTCGCCACATGTCGCCACGTCAGCACCAATTATTGACTCAATTATCCAAATTGACACGTGGCGGATAAGAATATGAAATCAGCCAATCACGAGCCGCCATGTGTCGCAATAATTGAGTTCCCAACCACCTTGCCATGTGTCACCTTATCTAGAATCTGAAGCGACGAACCAGAAGCTGCCACGTTGACAATGTCCCACCTCGCGACGCCGACCCCCTACTGATGCCTATAAATAGAGCTCGAAATTTCAGTTTCAGATGTACCTCCTCTCTAATTTCTCTGATGTAAATAGGGAGTTTTCTATCTAGTTTCTTTTAAATTTGAGTTTTGAATTAATTTTAATTACGTTCTGTAATAATAGTATAATTTAATTTCTTTACTTTTTACAGTTTTTACTATTCACCAAGAGGAGGTAACTTGCCCCAGCTAGGGTGAAAGGTAATTCTTTTATTTTACTATTTAGATTAATCTCCCTTAAATATAATATATTCACTATTTAAAATATTGACTTAAAAAAGATACCACTATATTGGTCGGTTGGTAATTCATTTTAATCTGGTTTAAACCTGACTAATCAAGGATACCGCTAGATTGGTCGGTTGGTAATTAAATTTTCTTACCGCCTATATGGCAGGTTTATTTTGATTCCGCTTTATGGTTGGTTGGACTTAATTTGACTTAATCAGGTTACCGCCTATATGGACGGTTGGTAAAATAATCACAAGTTAATATATTATATTAATGGAGATATCTAAATAGTAATTAGTAAAAGTTGATCTTTTTACTTTAGCATTTTATTTTATTGTAATTTACTTTCTTTAGCTTTTACTTTACCGCAATTACTTTTCAGCATTTTTTTTATGTCTTTTACTTTCAGTTTTTACTAGCCCTAGTTATGTGTTGTAACTAAGTTAGTTATCTGGGGTTGGGTAGTGATGACTCTAATATCACCGGTTTATAAGGGGTTATTTTATAGTTTGGGTAATTTAAAGGTTTACTTATTAAGTCTTAAGCTTAATACTTCTTGTTGTCTGATCACCAATAAGATTGATGTGGTAAATCTAAAATAAACTTGACAAAGGAATTTTAGGTTTCAGCCTTAGACTTAATAGCCCACGATCTTCCTTGAGGATATATAACCCTTTAATAGATTTCCTTACAGGATTGACATATACCTGTCGGGCGGGGGGGGGTAGCCATAATTGGAACTAAAACTTAATGAATCCAGATAATTTGGTTGACATAGACATATGGTTCAATTGGGTTAAACTGGGTATTTGTGTCTGACCATCGACATAGGCTTTTGCATAATTTAGTGTTCCAGGTTAGTAATCGATTTATTACACAACCATGAAATAACCACTTCATCCTTTAAAAGATATTAGAAAGATTCACAACCCTAGATAGTTTTTAATATTGAATTTTCTTAAACCTACTTTTGTGCAATTTTATTACTTGTGTTTTTTTTTTAATTTAGAATCATCACCATTTCAAATCAATCAATCAACCTATTAGATACTAGTAATCATTTGACCTCATAAAATTAATAGATTTGGTATTAAGTCCTCGTGGGATCGATACTTTTTATACTACTTGAACGATACGTACGCTTGCGTTATACGGTGTGTTTACGCCGGTCAAGTTTTTGGCGCCGTTGCCGACTTATTTATCTTTCCTATTAGTTTTAAGGTTAGATACCTTTACTTGTATCTAATTTCTTTTTATTTATTGTTGTTTTTCTTTGTTTCAGGTTCTCAGAAACTTCATGAGACGAACCAGAAGCTTTGAACTTCGACCGCTTGACCCGGAAATTGAAAGAAGAACCATCGACAGTTGAGAAGGGAAAGGCGAGAAGGCCAAGAAGCTTTAGTCAACATGGAACCTGAACCTTTGGAAGTTGCACCACCAATTCCCATTCGAGACAGAACCATTTCGGTGGTTGACAGACTCATTTCTTGTATTGTACTTCCTCCTTACCAGCAAATGCAGTGACATCAAAACATGCATTCAGATGATTTAGCAGTCAGTCAGTTTGGGGGGAATGCAACTGAAGATCCTAATGCCCACATCAGCAACTTCCTGGAAGTTTGCGGCACTTTCAATTACAACGAGAAGCTGAAGAAGCAATGAGACTGCGTATTTTCCCATACTCCTTGAAAGACAGAGCTAAAGCTTGGCTACATTCACTACCAGCAGGATTCCATCACAACTTGGAACACTTTAGCCACCAAATTTCTTGCAAAGTACTTTCCACCAGCCAGAACTGGAAAGCTGAGGAATGACATCACATCCTTTGTGCAACAAGACTCAGAAACTCTCTACGAAGCTTGGGAAAGGTACAAAGATTTGCTCCGGAAATGTCCTCACCATGGGATTCCAAAATGGCTTCAAGTCCAAACCTTCTATAATGGACTTTCTGGACTGATGTGAACCACAATCGATGCTGCTGCTGGAGGAGCTTTAATGGCAAAAGGAGAAGATCAAGCCTGGGACCTAATCGAAGAAATGGCCAATAACAATTCCTTGTGGCCAACAGAAATGAGCATGATCCAAAGAATTGCAGGAATTTATGGAAGTGGAGCCAATACAGCAGTCAACGCCAAGCTGGATCAGATATGTAAAATTCATGGAGACTCTCAGCACTGGATCCACGAGTTCACCATATGGAGGAGCACCAGAACCAAACCAACTTGAAGAGACGGTGAATTATGTCAACAATTTCAACAGACAGGGGAACAATCCATATTCCAACACCTACAACCCAGGGTGGAGGAATCATCCCAATTTTTCATGGAGCAACAATTCAGGATAAAAGAACAATCCACCACCAGGATTCCAACAACAGAACTATCCACCACCAGGATTTCAACAACAGATAATGGCCAGGAACATGAAAAAGAACCATAAATGTAAGAATGGATTGCAGAGATGTTCAAAACGCAACAAGCAGCATATGATGTTATCTTTCAGAGCCAATTTGCTTCCATCAAAGCACTAGAGAATCAAATCGGACAACTGGCCAATGCTCAAAGTTATAGACCGCCAGGTAATCTTCCCAGCAACACAGAACCAAATCCAAGGAACATAGGAAATGAGCAGTGTCATGCCATCATGTTAAAAAGCGGTACTGAAATCAACAAAGATGTTGGAGCCAAAATAACAATTGAGGAAGTTTCAAAAGAAAAAAAACAACAGATGGAGGAAAAATAAGCAAAGGAAAAAGAACAGATCACTCTACCTCCACCTTTTCCTCTGCTTCTTCAAAAAAACAAACTGGACAAGCAGTTTGCTCGTTTCCTGGAGGTGTTCAAAAAGCTGCACATCAACATTCCATTTACAGAAGCCTTGGAAAAAATGCCCAGCTATGTAAAATTCATGAAAGACATTCTTTCACGAAACGGAGATTGGGAGATTACGAGACAGTAGCATTGACAGAAGAATGCAGCGCCATCATTCAGAGGAAACTTCCCCCAAAGTTGAAAGATCCTGGCAGTTTCACCATTCCTTGCATCATAGGAGAACATAACTTTGGTAAGGCTTTATGTGATTTAGGTGCGAGTGTTAACTTGATGCCTTTTTCTATTTTCAGGAAACTAGATTGCAGATTGGAGAAACAATGCCCACTTCAGTCTCTCTACAACTTGCTGATAGAACGCTCGTATTCCAAGAGGCGTAGTTGAGGATGTGCTGGTCAAGGTTGACAAATTCATTTTCCAGCAGATTTTATTGTCCTTGATATGGAGGAAGACGACAGATGTGCCAATCATCCTCGGGAGACCATTCTTGGCTACAGGTCGAACCATTATTGATGTACAAAAAGGAGAATTAACCATGAGGGTACAAGACTAAGAAGTAACATTCAATGTTTTCAAGGCCATGAATTTCCCAGATGATGAAAAGAATGAGGAATGTTTCAGACTTGATGTGATACACAGTACCATTCAGAACTCCAATGCAATGCAAAGTTCTACTGACAAACTTAAAACATGTCAATTGCCTGTGGAGCCTGAAGATAAATTGTCTTTTGCACTGAAAAAGCCAATTTTTGCACTACAAGCAACATAAGAGAAAAAGTTCCACCAGCTCAACGAATTGGAGAATTTCACAATCAGCCTTTTGAGGATGCCAAATTGTACAAAGAAAAGGCCAAGAAGAGACATGATGAGAAGTTAGTGCGCATACAACTGGAACCAGGGGCAGAAGGTACTGTTAAACAAATCAAGGGTGAAATTCTTCCATGGAAGCCAAAATCACGGTGGTCAGGTCCATTTGTGATCACCAAGGTTTTACCAGATAGAGCCGTTGAGATACATGATCCTGACTCCAACAAAACATTCAAGGTTAAAAACAAGCGTGTCAAGCACTACTGGGGAGAATCATTTGAGCGACAAAAAGAAAGTGTCACACTTTCAGATCCAGCTTAACGTTCGAGAAGTCACGTCTAGCTATCGACGTTAAACTTAGCGCTCGCAGGGAGGCAACCCATGCAATTTGTGTATATATTGTGATCTGGCGTGTTTTATTTTTGTGTGTTTAATTTTTGCAGGTAAAGTCATTTCAGGATGGAAGAAGTTCTCGCAAATCTTCACAAGCAATTTCCTTCTCTCCCTCAAAAATCTCTGATGAAAGTTTACAAAGCTCGTTTGGAACGGGATGAGGACTACTGATGATCAAAGGTATTCCTACTGACATTCGTTGGATTATTGAAGCACGGGTCTGATTGGCAGGTGAGTCTTCTGACTCTTTTATTTCACATCTGCCTGGTTTAGGAATGAGCACTATGCTAAAAAGAGAAGAGCCAAAAGAATGTGTGTTTGTTATAAATGTGCTCGTATGTTTTATGATACTCGTTGTCGTTCTTAGGAATGGTGTCTGATAACCACGAAGATAAGATTAATTTCATTAGGGATGGCTTGAGTAAGGAGTCTTTGGATGATATATCTAAAACTCTTGAGACGCATCCCAGTGGATATGTGTATCACGAATTCGTGTGTGTTATATCTACAATTTCAAAAAGAAAGACAACAGTTAAGTCTTGGGAATCTGACTCAAAAAGACCTGTTTGCCAATTTATAATAAAATTGGATGGGAAGCTTGTCCTTGACGCATAGACGTCAATCAAGCCGCTACTTTTCTTGTACATATTATATCTCTTTGTCTTTTCCTAATAATTGTAATTTATTTTATTGTTTTCTTTTATTTTCTCCGACAGGATCCAGACCTTTTTTACTATCACGATTTATTTTACTGTTAACTAATAATTTTCATTTGACAGGTACTAGTGCTATTATTTTACTCACCCTTTTCAGGTGTTATAAATTCAACTCATCATTGCACTTTTGAAGACATCCAGAGTAAAACATGGAAGCCACTTCAAGAAGACGAGTTGAAAACATCTGTGTGTTTTATGGTACTAGTGTTGGTACTAAGCCATATACGTAGAAGCAGCACATGAATTGGGTCGAGTCTTAGCTACAAGGAATATGCACTTAGATATGGCGAACAATCTTGGACTAATGGGGACCGTTTCAAAAGCTGTACAGGAGGGAGGCAGTCAAGTTTTGGGAATCATCCCAAAACCCTTGGCGGAGGCAAATGTTATTGGACCATCAAACGGAGAGGAGTTAATCGTGTCAGATATGTCTGAACGACTGGTAGAAATGATTAATTGTGCTGATGCTTTTATAGCTTTGTTAGGTGGCTTGGGCACATTGGAGGAAATTTTTATAGTGCTATCTTGGGCAAACCTGAACATACACCAGAAACCAATTGGGTTGTACAACATTGAAGGATTTTATGATTTTCTTTGTGTGTTTCTTGATGATGCCCGGAGAAATGGGTTCATGTCAAAACCTTTAAAAGAACTCATCTTCACTGCCAGAACTGCTCCGGATCTAATTGACCAAATCGTTAGCCTATGAACCACAAATTGACCCTATCCTTTCAAAGATAAATTGGTCTGAGGACGATCTTGGTAAGAGGCGTCAGATTAATCTGGATCTTAACCTTTAATTTCCTATAGAATTTCATCTAACCAGGTATTATCTTCTAAACTATTCTTCTACTGTTTAAGACATTGGCGACAATGTCTCATTTAGGTGGGGGAGGGAATTAGTTGATCAATACCTTTTTTTAGTTTGTGTGTTGTTTTTATTTTTAGTTCAAAATTTTCGAAAAATATAAAAAAATTGAAAAATTTTCAAAAATTACAAAAATATTTTGTGTTTTTGTGTTTTTATTTTGACTAAAAAAAGGTGAAATTGGTAAGAGATAGCTGTTGTGTAAGGAATTTCCACTCTTGAGACGTATCTCAACCATTTTTGAAACAAGTTAGTTTTTGTTTATTTCATTTTAAATTATTTAATTTGTAAATTCTCCATAAAACTGACTAAAATGGATCTTCATATGCTCAGTTGACAGGTATAAAAACAACATGAACTAAAATTGAAGTTTGTAATATTCAGTGCTCTAGTTTAATTGGAGGAAGCATCTCAAAAAGGGATGGAGTAAAAAAAAAATCTGAGATCCGAGTTATTAAGTCTGTAAGGGTGTTTTAACACCTAGTGCCCTAAAGCCAAATGGTTTGGGAGTCACTGGCCCAAAGCTCGCTACATGGATCAAAGATGCTGCAAAAATATATATATCTGAAGTCTGAGTAATTAAGTCTGTAGGGGTGTCTTAACACTTGGTGCCCTAAAGCCAACTGGTTTGGGAGCCACCGACCCAACACTCGCTATATAGATGGAAGATATTGTATATAAATAAAAAAAAAATTTTCAAAAATCAAAGAAAAAATCAGAAAAATGAAAAATGAAAAAAATTATTCCATTGCTACAAAAGGTGTGAATTCTGATAAAACTTTAGGACAACAATACTCTCTTATCAACTGCACTTATGACTGTTGTGGGAAAAATGAGTTGTTTAATATTTTGTTGGCTGTGTATATGGAAAATGGTAAATATAACCGGAGAATTTACTTATTCGGTAATTTAGAAGAAAGAAAACAACTAGTAACTTGGAGTAGAAGTTTCACCTGATTAGTCACTAACTTCTTTATTCTCTTTTCTCTTGTCTTTTTGCTTTTGTGTGCATTAGTTTCACTACCTTTTTACTTTTGTAAAATATTTGTGGGTATCATTGCTGTAAACCCTTACGAGACTACAACTCGTCCACTAGGGACACCTACGGGTTTAAAGGCTTGTTGCATACGCTAAATGCAACCGTGATCCCTACGAAAGTGGCTTAGTTAAATTTTATTAAAGATGTTTATGTTATTTTTTTCTATGTTTTGCTCGAGGACTAGCAAAATGTTAGGTTTGGGGTGTGATGAGTGGTAATTATATCACTATTTCCTACTCATTTAACCTAATATTTTGTATAGTTTCTTGATTTTTGTGAATATGTTGATGTGTTTAGTGTTATTTTGTATATAAATAAAGTTTCAGGACTCTTTGGAGGTGATTTGGGCCAAAACAGTAAAAATTGGACAAAAAGGCATTTTGGAAATTTGGGCGCGTCGCGACGCCTAACATGCACCAAGACTTGCTAACGTGTGCCGGGTCCACAAGTCAGAATCTGAGAAAATTTGATTTTGCTAACGTGCGTCGTGCCACGTGTCACCATCACAACCGATCTGCTAACATGCGCCGTGCCAAGTGTCATCATCCTACGGTGCCGACAGTCGCCATCGCCACGTGTTGCCACGTGTCACTCCACATGTCTGCCACGTCATCGTCCACATCACCGGTTGACCGAGTCAAAATGCCACATCATCGCCACGTCATCATCAACCAATCACAGCGTGCCACGTATCATCATTTTATGGTGCCGACAGTTCCTTTCACCACGTGTCGCCACGTCAGTGCCATGTCAGTACCAATTATTGACTCAATTATCCAAATTGACACGTGGCGGATAAGAATATGAAATCAGCCAATCACGAGCAGCAACGTGTCACAATAATTGAGTTCCCAACCACATTGCCACGTGTCACCTTATCACCTTATCCAGAATCTGAAGCGACGAACCAGAAACTTCCACGTCGACAATGTCCCGAGTCGCGACGCGAGCTTGGCGTCGCGACGCTGACCCTCTACTGACGCCTATAAATAGAGCTCGAAATTTCAGTTTCAGATTGTACCTTCCTCTCTAATCTGATCTTGTATAAGAGTATGAGTTTTCTATCTAGTTTCTTTTAAATTTTAGTTTTGTAATTAATTTTAATTCGTTTCTGTAATAATAGTAATTTAATTCTTTACTTTTTTTTCATTTATTATTATTTCAAGGTAATTCCCCCCTTGGATGAAATAATTTTACTGTACTATTTAGATTTATCTCCCTTAAATATAATATATTCACTATTTAAAATATTGACTTAAAAATGATACCACTATATTGGTCGGTTGGTAATTCATTTTAATCTAGTTTAAACCTGACTAATCAAGGATACCGCTAGATTGGTCGGTTGGTAATTAATTTTCTTACCGCCTATTTGGCAGGTTTATTTTGATTCCGCCTTTATGGCTGGTTGGACTTAATTTGACTTAATCAGGGTACCGCCTATATGGACGGTTGGTAAAATAATCACAAGTTAATATATTATATTAAAGGAGATATCTAAATAGTAATTAGTAAAAGTTGATCCTTTTACCTTAGCATTTTATTTTATTGTAATTTACTTTTCAGCTTTTACTTTACTGCAATTACTTTTCAGCATTTTTACTTTATGTCTTTTACTTTCAAGTTTTTACTAGCCCTAGTTATGTGTTGTAACTAAGTTAGTTATCTAGCGTTGTGATGACTTCTAATATCACCGGTTTATAAGGGGTTATTTTATAGTTTGGGTAATTTAAAGGTTTACTTATTAAGTCTTGAGCTTAATGCTTCTTGTTGTCTGATCACCAATAAGATTGATGTGGTAAATCTAAAATAAACTTGACAAAAGAATTTTAGGTTTCAGCCTTAGACTTAATAGCCCACGATCTTCCTTGAGGATAGATAACCCTTTAATAGATTTGATTACATGATAGAGATATACCTGTCGGGCGGGGGTAGCCATAATTGGAACTAAAACTTAATTAATCCAGATAATTTGGCTGACATAGAGATATGGTTCAATTGGGTTAAACTGGGTATTTGCGTCTGACCATCGACAGAGGCTTTTGCATAATTTAGTGTTCCAGGTTAGTAAATCGATTTATTACACAACCATGAAATAACCACTTCATCTTTTAAAAGATATTAGAAAGATTCACAACCCTAGATAGTTTTTAATATTGAATTTTCTTACACCTACTTTTGTGCAATTTATTTACTTGTTTTTTTTTTAAATTTAGAATCATCACCATTTCAAATCAATCAATCAACATGTTAGATACTAGTAATCATTTGACCTTATAAAATTAATAGATTTGGTATTAAGTCCTCCTCGGATCGATACTTTTTATACTACTTGAACGATACGTACGCTTGCGTTATACGTGTGTGTTTTCGCCGGTCAAATACATTGTATACTACGCCTGATACAAATTATGTATATTCCATGTTGAATATATTTCTGGAGAATTGGGTAGGCACAGTGTTTTGCTAGAAGCCAACCATGTCTTGTAAATCGGTAAGAACGTAGTACCAGGTACGTACGTATTCGGATAGTCCGATGACTGTATTTACTGCCAACATATCCAGAATTCTCTGGGTCGCTTCCCAAAGATTCACCGATGGAATTTGACTCGAACTGAATTAATCTGGGATTAATTATGAGAGAGAAAATTAATCTGGGATTAATTACGGTAAGAATTTTATCTGGGATTAAATTCGTCTAGAAGAGAGAATGCGATAATTTTGGAATTAATCGGCAAAGTAAATTTAATAGTTAAATTGGATTTTACTATTTAATTTATTTATTTAGGCTAAAATAATATATTGGATATATTAATTGAAATTGGATTTCAATGCGAAATTAAAATTGGATTTTAATTCAAGCGAACGAATTAATTTGGAATTAATTCGTAAGCAACTTTCGTAATAATTTTACGACACATTATTATTTAATTAAATTGGATTTAATTATTTAGCGACGGAAAATTCTTTTGGTTGGATTAAACGAATCGGGCCCAAAGTGTGTTGTATAAGCCAACTTGAATTTTTAATTCAAAGTGGTGGGACCCACTCACTTACATCACTTGTCACTATTTGTGATAGGTGTAGTTGGCTAATTAAATGTGATTCATTTTACACACAACACACACACATTTTGAAAGTCAACTTTTGTATTTAAGTTTTTGGAAAACCAAAATACACTATTCACTTCTCTCTTTCTTCTTCCTTGCTCAAAACCGTGAGCCTCTCTCACTTGGAGAAAAAAATTTGTTGAAAAAATTTGAGAAAGCTAGCACTTTGGGAGTCTTTGAAGGTGATAGGGAAACTCACCCAAGAGTTTGGAACTCATTCACAAAGCTTGGAGCTTCTACAACAAAGAAAAAGTCTTGAGCTTCATCCGATCATTGTAAGTTTTTCCGCAACTTTCTTTGATTTTATTCACACATAAATATTGTTAAGGATCATTGGGCATGTCTAGGACACTAACAATGGTATCAGAGCCACCTAAACTTGATTTTAAAATCTAGGGTTTATGGACTTTAATTTGGGATTTTTTTACTTGGAGCATGATTTGTCTAAATTGATTGTTTGGTTGTGTTAGTATGATGATGAATTGGATTTATGTATCATTGGATTTCTGATAAATTGATTAGATTAATTTTCCCCAAATTCACAAGCATGGCCGAAACTAGCCCTAGATAGGTTCATGGTGATTTTTTAAATTTGACAATTGGATATGTTAATTGGCAAGAAATTGAATATTAATTGTTGATTTAATTGGATTGAATTCAAAATTGGATGTTAATTTCATGTATTGCCGTGAACTTGAGCATGTTGGAATGAGTTGGTTTTGCTTCAATTTGTGTTAATTAAGCATGATTAATTAGATTAATTGATGTTTTGGAAATATTGGATTAATTAATTAATTGTGTTAATTACACTTTAATAAAAATTAATGTGATATTTAGAATATTATGTTAATATATATTAGTATTTAAATTTGGAATTTATTAAATTGGATTAATTTGTTATATTTGGGCTTAATGGGCTTGGTTGGGCCAAGTTTGGTTTTGGTCAATTGGGTTGGATCCAATTGGTCCTAAAACCATTTCCATAAAGTCCAAATATGACTATTGGGCCTTTAAATAATTTGATTGGGCCTAAATTGATTTTTGGCAATATGGTGATTCCTATTTGGGCCTTGGCATCTTGGATTGGATCCATAATGGCCAAAGCACATGCTTAAAGAATTAATTGAAAGCCTATTGGACTCTAATTGAATATTATTGGATACTAACTGGGCCTTTGAGACCCAATTGGATTGGATTTGGAATCCAAGTCTTTAAGGCACATAAATAAGTGTAATTATTTAATTTGGAATTAAATTCGAATTAGTATTGAATACAAATTAAATTGGATTTAAAACTATAGTTCGATATAATTCAAGAATACGTACTTTGAGTATTTATTCTTAAACGAGTTGGACTCGGGCAAATCAAATCGTTGTTTGAACATTGGATGGTTATTAATTCAAAGATTAATTAATTGGATTAGATTGATTGAATAACATGCTTTGTTTGAAAACTTGGATGTATTTGTATGAATAATGTATATCGGATGGATATTAGAAGGGTGGGGGCAATTTTGGAAATTATTGTAATAAATTTAGAATTTATTAAATTGGACCTGCATGTCCAGCCTATTATCTCTTTACTCTTTGTATTTCTCTTCTCACCAATTCCCCTCAATGTAAATGAGGTTTCTTTAATGTATTATGTAATTGGGTAGAAGTATGTAAAGTGCTAGTGGGAGAGAAGAAATGGAGAGATTTGTTCTAGGAACAAATTTGTTATATAGCCATCCGCATATCATTATTATTTTATTCGCGCCTTATGATGCTTTTAGAATGCATGTTTAAGGGTGTATGATGAGACCTAATCAAAGATAATAAATTGGTTGCCAATTTACGTGGAAAAACCCTCATTAAATATTAAGTGTTTTCCTTCCATTGAGTGGTTCTCTCTCAAGATCCAAGATTGGCATTGGTTTGTTGGCCAAAGTCAAGGTCATTGTCCATCGCGGATGTGTTTGAACAACGAAAGCTTTGTTACATATCGCATGTCTTGGGCAGTTGTGATTTGTTGGCAAAAGTCAAGGTCACTTCTGTACATCGACGTGGATTACGAAGCTTTCCCATTGTTAATGGGTCACACTTAACTAGAATCATTAAGCTTGTTAAGCCAAAGCCAAGGCTTAGTTGATTCAGTGGAAAATGTTGGGAAATATATATTGGATATATATTTTGGACTTAGAGGTCCATCTACTGGATCTAGGAATTGGATGAGATCCAATTGATCTTAGAGATCTACCTAGTTAAGTTTCATACAACTTGTTGGCCAAAGTCAAGGTTGTGTGTTATTTAAAGGGATCCTAGCCCACTAGGAAATTGGGTTTCCCGAGTACTCCACAGAGGGTTATAGGCTCGCCAAAAAATAGTGGGAGGCCAGTTTAATACTTTCTTACACGCACTCTTTTATTTTATTTATCGTCGTTATAAATATATATTAGTTGGACTAATATTGAATATTGCTTTCTTTGTATAATTAGACTGTACAAGACACTACTCAAATTGTAGTTGGTTATATAGTTGGACTATAATAACCATTACATTTTGAGTGTACCTGATATCGTTGATTGAATAGTTGGACTATTACAATCGAAATAGCTTGAAAGATTAGCGTTAGGGACATCGTCATGGGAGATAATGTCTTTAACGGCTCCAATTTTCCAGATTGGGAGATGAACCTCAAGATAGTCCTGGGGGCTGAGAAGTTACTCTATGTTATAGAGAAAGCTCTCAGGCCTGAGCCCAGAGTTGAGAAAATAGTAGAGAATGAGCTTTGGAAGACTCATCGTGATGATAACTTTAGTGCTCAATCTGTCATGCTTACCGCAATGACTCTTCAATTTCGTCGTCAGAATAAAGGATTGGATCCTTATAGGATGATTTTGAAATTGAAGGATCTTCACAGATCTAACCTTAGATCTTAGAAGTATGAATTGCAAAAGAAGCTCTTTCGCTCGCGTATGTCAGAGGGTACATCTGTCGAGCACTATGTGTTATAGATGATTGTTGACATCGAACAACTAGGTCAGTCGGGCATAACCTTCGAGGCTTACATAGATTTGATCTTACAGTCTATGCCCGAATATTGGGGCGGGTTTCTCATGAACTATAACATGATGAACCAAGAGAAGACTCTTGGAGAGTTGGTGGCAATGCTGAAAGAAGTAGATCTAGAGCTTCTGAAGGGCAAGAAGCGCGAGGTGCACCTTACTTCGACATCCCAGATGGCCAAAGCTTGGCCGAAGGCTTCTGGGGGTACGAAGAAAAGAAAAAAAAAGGGCAAGGCTAAATCATCACAGTCTTCTAGGAAGACTAAGGACATATCCCAAGACTTCTGCCTACATTGTAGCAAACGGGGTCACTAGAAGCGTGACTGCTATGAGTACAGGGCGGAGTTGGAGGAAGTGAAGACGGGCAAGGCTCCAGCTTCAGGTATGTTTGTTATAAACATGTCCACTACTGGTTTTAACAATTGGATTTTTTATTCTGGATGTGGTACTCACATATGTACTGGTGTGCATGATCTGCTGATTAGCAGGATACTGGCTTAATGCGAGATCAACCTACGAGTCAAAAATGAGACAATAGTCGTTGTTTTGTCCATTGGGACCTATGTTTTGTATCTGCCCTTGGGGCATGTAATTACATTAGGTGACTGTTTTTGTACCTAGTTTGACTAAGGAACATCATCTATGTATTTTGTTTAACCCTTTGCGGGTGTACCTTTATATTCTGGAACACTAGGTGTTTTGTATATAAAGACAACATTTTGATATGTACAGCAAATGTTAATAATAGTCTTTATATATTTTGAATATAAATGAATCTCAAACATATAACTTGACAAACAAAAGGCTCAAACTAAGTAACACATATGAGACTTATCTGTGGCATTGATGTCTGTGACACATTAACAAGACTCGTATATCCACTCTTTGGAAGAATGGATACTTGGACGGATTTGATTCCAATTCAAATGACGTCTGTGAATCTTGTTTATTAAGCAAAATGCCTAAAACGCCTTTTAACGGTAAGGGTGTATGTGCCACCGAGCTGTTAGCCCTCGATCATAGTGACGTATACGGGCCCATATCTAGCTAGGCTAGAGGTGGTTATGAATACTTCATAACCCTTACGGATGTTGCATCGCGTTATGGTTATGTGTGTCTTATGAGACAGAAGTCGGAAACTTTTGAGAATTTCAAAGAGTTTCGACACGAAGTAGAAAAACAGACCGGCAAAAGTATTAAAACATCATGGTTGGACCATGGTGGAAAATACTTGAGCAATGAGTTTCTTGATTACTTGAAAGAGTATGGCATTCTTTCACAATGGACTCATCCCAGAACACCTCAATTGAGTGGTGTGTCCGAACGGAGAAACTGAACTTTGTTAGACATGGTAAGGTCAATAATGAGTCGCACTGAGCTATCAATTTCCTTCAGGGGATACGCATTGAACAGTGCAATACTTATTTTGAATAAGGTTCCGACAAAGTCTGTTGGATGGACTCCATATGAAATATGGACTGGAAAGAAACTGAGTTTCTCATTCCTGAAGATTTCGGTATATTGGGCATCTATTAATGTTTGGATGGTGCCAAACTAGAACCCAAATCAGATAAGTGCCTATTTGTAATTAGTTATCCTAGAGAAACCAAAGGATATTATTTCCACAACCCACAAGACAACAATGTATTTGTTGCTCTCCAAGCGGTTTCCTTAGAGGAATTCATAAAATGTAGTGGTAAGTGGGAAGAAAGTGGAACTCGATGAAAATTAGATTAATATTATTCCTAGAACCGATCCCCTCTCGGAACATGAACAGTTCATCAGGGATGAGACTGTTCCACAATCTTCTAATACACAAGAACCGCGTAGGTCGGAGAGAGTCAGAAAACAACCTAAGAGGTATGGGTTTCTGATCTCACCTTATAAAGATATTAATCTTATTGAGGAAGATGAACCAGCTACGTATAAGGTAGCGATACATGGTATCGACTCCGCTATATGGCAATGTGCCATGATGTCCGAAATAGATTCCATGTATACAACCAAGTTTGGACACTGATTGATGTACCAGAAGGCATTGTGCCTATTGGTAGCAAATGGGTCTTCATGGTGAAGACATATATGAATGGCAACATATAAACGTACAAAGCTAGGCTTGTAGTGAAAAGGTATCTTCATCAACATGGTGTTGATTACGACGAAACCTTTTACCCGTTTCCATGATTAAATCCATTCGGATAATGTTTGCTAAAACTGCATATTTCGATTATGAAATATGGCAGATGGACATCAAAACCGCTTTCTATAACAGAAACCTTTTGAAGGATGTTTATATACAACACCCTGACGGTTTTATTGTGCCAAAACATGCAAACAATGTTTGCAAGTTAAATCGGTCCATTCATGGATTGAAGCAAGCATTGCGTTCTTAGAATCAATGTTTTGATGAAATCATAATGGTTTATGGTTTCATTCAAAACGATGATGATTCTTGTGCATATAAGAAGGTTAGTGGGAGCGCACAGACAATGATTGTCCTATACATTGATGATGTATTACTTCTTAGCAATGACATTCCCATACTAAAATCGGTGAAAGCTTGGCTTTCATTAAAATTCTCCAATAAATTCTTGGGAGAGGCAACCTTTATTCTAGGAATAAGGATCTATTAGGATAGATCTAAAAATTGTTGGCACTCTCCGAGAACTCATATATTGATAATGTTGAAGAGATTCAACATGGATCAACCCAGAGGGGGCTGCTTCCAGTGTCACATGGCGTCTCTCTATCTAAGGACTGTTGGACAATTTGACCTATAACATCACTATTTTGTAAAGAACATGATGTTCTTGTACAAAATTAACTATGTGACAAAAGAAATTGCTCTTTTATCATTTTGTAATTAGATTACTCGGATATATAAATGATAAAAGTCATTTTGATTAGTTCCGGATTAATAAGATATGAGACAATATTAATTCACGAAAGGTTTAATCATTAAATATCTCTAGTCGTAGTATTACCGAGACTGGACATTGATAATGCGGAATAGACTAGTATTATATTTGTGCGTGTTATGGAAGCGTAACAGCATAGTTCTCATATATATATATAAGTATTGGATACTTATGCAAGTGTGATAGGTGGTTCCGCTTTCCGATGGAACGGGAACAACTTCGCTCTGGATAGACCCATCGGAATCCCATTGGTAGTATGACTATGTGTCTATGGGAATCCGAATCAGGGAAGATGTATTTGGTCTTAACCTGAGACTTGCATCGCTAATACTTGTGACAATCAGTATGCTTTGGTTTTGGTCGTCCGCGGCTATAACATGTTATGTGTACGCCTCTTCTGGGTATACTGAGAATCATAGTGTATTGGGTGTGATGTCAAGATGGAAGTATCACTTCAGTCATATGGAGATGATGATCACGTAGGATACGGAACTAGTACTCTTAAGTACTGCAGTCATCGGGATAATATGACTAGGTAATGATTATCCGATTATCGAGACTAGTTTCCCGTGATCTGATATATGCTCGGTACGGGGCAGACACAATTCCAGCCCTCGGCCTAACATGTGACATCCGATACTGGATCGTAATGCATAATACTTAGTATACTACGCTTGATAAAGATTATATATTCCTTTAAAGAATATTTCTGGAGATTGCTAGAAGCCAACCATGTCTTGTAAATCAGTAAGAACGTGGTACCAGGTACGCACGTGTTCGGATAGTTCGATGACCGGATTTGCTGCCAACATATCCAGGGATCTCTTGGGTCGCCTCCCAAAGATTCACCGATGATAATTGACTCGAACAGAATTAATCTGGGATTAATTATGAGAGAGAAAATTAATCTGAGATTAATTATGGCATGAGTTAATATATGATTAATTCGACTAGAAGAGAGAGAACGCGATTAATTTGGAATTAATCGGCAAAGTAAATTTAATAGTTAAATTGGATTTTACTATTTAATTTATTTAATTAGGATAAAATAATATATTGGATATATCAATTGAAATTAGATTTCAATGCGAATTAAATTGGATTTTAATTCTAGCGAATGAATTAATTTAGAATTAATTCACAAGCGACTTCCATAATAATTTTGCTATGCATTATTATTTAGTTAAATTGGATTTAATTACGTCGCGACGGAAAATTCGTTTATTTCGGAATTAAACGAAATCGGGCCTGAGCGAAGTTGCGTGTTGAGTTAGCAAACTTAAATTTGGAATTTAAAAATTGTGGGACTCACTTCATTTACATCACATGTTAGACATATGATGGAAGTGGTTTGGCTTTGCTTATATAACACTCAAACCAATATCAACACTCAACCTCACTATAAATTAATTTGGTGATAGGGAGACTCACCAATGTGTTGGAAACAACATAGAAAGCTTGGAGCTTCTACACAGCCATGGAAATTTTCGAAATTCAAAGTCGATCAATGTGAGTATTCCGCAACTCCATTTGATTAATTCACACACGAATCACTCTTAGAGATCCTTGGCATGTTCTAGGAACACTAACAATGGTATCAGAGCGAGATCAAAGCTTGATTTGAACCTGGGGTTTATATACTTTAATTTGGGGTTTTGTGTTTGGAGCATGATTTACCTGAAATGGTTGTTTGGTTGAGCTTGGATGATGATGAATTAGATTTAGGCATCTTCAGAATTGAGAAAATGAATTGGATAAATTTTCCCATAATTTCATTAGCTTGGCCGAACACTACCCTAGCATGTATCATGGTGATTTTTTGTTAATTTGACTATTGGATGAGTTTATGGCATGATATGTATTTTGATTGTTGATTTAATTAGATTGAAATCAAAATTGGATATGTTTATGCCAAATTGCCGTGAGCATGATAATCATGGAATGAGTTGTTTTGCTTCAATTTGAGTTAGACATGAGTTAATTAATTAAAGCATGATTAATTAGTTTAATTGGTATTTTGGAAATATTAGTTTAACTAATTAATTATGACGATTACACTTTAATTAATTAATATGATATTTAGAATATTATGTTAATAATAAAATTAGTCTTTAAATTGGATTGGGCTAATATTGTTGTATTTGGGCTTAATGGGCTTGGTTGGGCCAAGTTTGGTTTAGGACAATTGAGTTGGATCCAATTGGGCCTAAAACCATTTCCATAAAGTCCAAATATGACAATTGGACCTTTAAATAATTTAATTGGGCCGAATGGGCCTAAATTGATTTTTGGCATAGGGTGATTCCTAATTGGGCCTTGGCATCTTAGGTTTGATCCATAATGGCCAAAGCCCATGCCTAAAGAATTAATTGAAAGCCCATTAGACTTTAATTAAAATAGTATTGGATACTAATTGGGCCTTTGAGACCCATGAAGATTGGATTTGGAATCCAAGTCTAAAAGACACTATTAAAAGTGTAATTATTTAATTTGGAATTAAAATGAATTAGTATTGGATACAATTTAAAATTGGATTTAAAATTATAGTTCGATATAATTCAAGAATACGTACTTTGAGTATTTATTCTTAAAAGAGTTGGACTCGCGCAAATTAAATCGTTGTTTGAACATTGGATGGTCATTAATTCAAAAATTAATTAATTGGATTACATTGATTGAATAACATGCTTTGTGTGAATACTTGGATGTATTTGTATGGATAATGTATATCGGATGGATATTAGAAGGTGAGGGTAATTTTAGAAATTGTTGTAATTAATTAGCAGGAGACTGGCCTCGGGGGAGATTGATCTACGAGTTGGAAACGGGACCAGAGTCACTGTTTTGGCTGTAGGGACTTATATTTTGGAACTGCCCTTAGGGCATGTACTAAATCTATCAGACTGTTATTATGTACCTAGTTTGACTAGGAATATTATTTATGTATCTTTATTAGCCCAATGTGGGTATACTTTTGTATTTAGAAACACTGGGTGTTTTATGTATAAAAATGATATTGAGATATGCAGTGCTGATGTGTACAATGGTCTTTATATTTTGAATATAAATCAATCTTAAACATATAATGTAACAAACAAAAGGCTTAAATTAAGTAAAAAAGATGAAACTTATAGGTGACATTGTCGTCTGGGACACATTAACAAGACTCGCATATCCACACTTTCGAAGAGTGGGTACTTGGACAGATTTGATCTAAATTCATATTACGTCTACGAATCTTGTTTATTAGGCAAAATGCCTAAAACACCTTTTAGCGGTAAAGATGCACGTGCCACCGAACTGTTAGCCCTCGTTCACAGTGACGTATGTGGGCCCATGTCTAGCCAGGCTAGAGGTGGATATGAATACTTCGTAACCTTTACGGATGATGCATCGCGTTATGGTTATGTTTATCTTATGAGACACAAGTCGGAAACCTTTGAGAAATTCAAAGTGTTTCGACACGAAGTAGAAAAACAGACCGGTAAAAGTATTAAAACATTACGGTCGGACCGTGGTGGATAATACTTGAGCAATGAGTTTCTCGATTACTTGAAAGAGTATGGTATTCTTTCACAGTGGACTCCTCCTGGAACACCTCAATTAAATGGTGTGTCCGAACGGAGAAACCGAACTTTGTTGGACATGGTAAGGTCGATGATGAGTCGCACTGAGCTACCTATTTCCTTCTGGGGATATGCATTGAACAGTGTAATATTTATTTTGAATAAGGATCTGTCAAAGTCTGTTCAATAGACTCCGTATGAAATATGGACAGGAAAGAAACCGGGTTTCTCATTCCTGAAGATTTGGGGTTGCTGGGTGTCACGGTCCTAGTTTCAGACTAGGACGTGCAGTCGCTTTACAAAGGAGCCCATGTTTCGGGATATCAGATAAAGCTCGTTCCTGGTCAAATGTATCTCTTATATGACCTTGTACTGGAGATATCTCATTTTTGTGACAATATTCAGAAGTTTGTCTGGAGATTTAGAAATGTGCTCGCTTGCCGCTAAGAGCTGGCCTAGTTGTGCAGCGTTGTGAAGGAGCCTATATTTCAGAATGCCGGATTGAGCTTGCTCCAAGCCCTAAGTAACTCATATAGGTAGATGTACTGGGAAGTTTTCGCCCGTGGGGTCTCGTTCTGAAGTTTGGCGGGAGATTTTGAGATATGCTAGCTTCCCGCTAGTCGTTAGCCTAATTTGGTGCATTGTGAATGAGCTAATGACCCGGGGTGTCGAATTGAGTGGGACCAAGTTCCAAAGTGAATCTTATGGTCACCTGTACTGGGAAAATTTCAGCCCAAAAGTCTTGACTCGAACAGAATTAATCTGGTATTAATTATGAGAGAGGGAAAATTAATCTAGGATTAATTGCGGCAAGAATTTATCTGGGATAAAATTTGATTAGTAGAGAGAGAACGATTAATTTGGAATTAATCGATTAAATAATATATTCGATATATTAATTGAAATTATATTTCAAAGCGGAATTAAAATTGGATTTTAATTCGAGCAAACGAATTAATTTAGAATTAATTCGTAAGCGACTTTAATAATAATTTTGCTAGGCATAATTAATTAATTAAATTAGATTTAATTATGTCGCAATGGAAAATTTTTTAATTTAGAAATAAACGAACCCGAACCCGAAATATGTTTAGCGGGCCCACTCTAATTTTGAAATTAAAGTGGGGCCCACCAAATCACATCATTAGTCAACTTTATTAACTTTTGGTTGATAGAAGTTGGTAGAGATTTTTTTTGGTAACTTGTAAAACACTTTTTTTCATTTTGGAATGACATTTACCAAACTTGATTTTGGTAAAAAGGTAATTGTTTTTTGAAAATCAATAACACAACAAAAATTTCTCTCTCCCTTCAATAGCCATTGCCGAAACTTCTCCCTCTCCCCTTAGAAATTTTTCTTCAAAATTTCTTCATTGCTAGTACAAAAAGGAGTCATTCAAGGTGTTAGGGAAACTAATCCCAAGAGTTTGGACCACACTTTGGAAGCTTGGAGCTCAACATTCATACAAAGGATTCAAAAAGTTTTGAACCACATCCATAAAGCCAATCAATGTAAGTTTAATTCTGCATTCTTATTTTGATTATTCACACACATTTCATGTTAGAGATTCTTTGGGCATGTTCTAGGAGCCCAACAATGGTATCAGAGTGCCTTGTCTAAGCATGAAATGAACTTAGGGTTTATATACTTTAATTTGGGGTTTTTATGATTTAAGCATGATTTCTTCAAATTGATGGTTTGGTTGAGCTTGGTTGATGATGAATTGGATTTATGCATCTTAAAATTTGAGAAAAATTGATTAGATTAATTTTCCCTAAATTTCTATGCTTGGCCGAATACACCCTAATGAATATATCATGGTGATTTTTTTGATTTTAGACCATTTGATGTGTTTAAAGCATGATGAGTATATTGATTTGTGATTTAATTGGATTGAAATAAAAATTGGATATAAAAATGCATGATTGCGGTGAATATTGGAAGCATGTTGGAGATTTATTTTGCTTCAATTGTGTTGGACATGAATTGAATATGTTAAAGCATGATTAATTAGTTTAATTAGTATTTTAGAAATATTGGTTTAACTAATTAATTATGGCTAATACACTTTAATTAAAATAATTGTGATATTTGGAATATTGTAATTAAATAAATTAGCCTTTAATTTTGAATTGGGCTAATATTGTTGTATTTGGGCTTAATGGGCTTGATTGGGCCAAGTTGGTTTAGGACAATCGGATTGGATCCAAATTAGGCCTAAAACCATTCCATAAAGCCCAAATAGAATAATTGTGCCTTTAAATATTTAATTGGGCCTAATGGGCCAAAATAAATTTTATGGCAAATGGTGATTCCTTATTGGGCTTTGGTTGCCAAAGTCCATTCCTTAAGAAATTAATTAAAAGCCCATTGGACTTTAATTAAATTGACATTTGATGTTAATTGGGCCTTTAAGACCTATTTAGATTGGATTTAGAATCTAATTCTAAACGGTACAAATATAAGTGTAATTATTTAATTTGGACTTAAATTAGAATTAATATTGAATACAAATTATATCGGATTTAAAATTGTAGTTCGATATAATTCAAGAATACGCATTTTGAGTATTTATTCTTAAATGAGTTGGACTCGTGCAAATCAAATCGTTGTTTCAACATTGGATGATCATTAATTCAAAGATTAATTAATTGGATTAGATTGATTGAATAACATGCTTTGTGTGAATAAATGGATGTTTTGTATGAATAATGTATACCAGATGGATATTAGAATGGTGAGGGCAATTTTGGAAATTGTTGTAATAAATTTAGAATTTATTAAATTGGACATGCGTGTCCAGCCTGATATCTCTTGACTCTTTTTACTTCTCTTCTCACCAATTCCCCTCAATGTAAATGAGGTTTCTTTATTGTATTATGTAATTGGGTAGAAGTAAGTATAGTGCTAGTCGGGGAGAGGAAAGTGAGAGATTTGTTTTAGGAATAATTTGTTAAATATCCATCCGCATATCGTTATTATTTATTCCGCGCCTTATTTTGCTTTTAGAATGCATGCTTAAGGGTGTATGATGAGACCTAATCAAAGATAATAAATTGGTTGCCAATTTACGCGAAAAACCCTCAACAAAATATTAAGCGATTTCATTCCATTGAGTGGTTCTCTCTCAAGATCCAAGATTGGCATTGGTTTGTTGGCCAAAGTCAAGATCAATGTCCATCGCGGATGTGTTTGAACCATGAAAGCTTTGTTACATATCACATGTCTTGGACAAGTTGTGACTTGTTGGCCAAAGTCAAGGTCACTTCTTGTTCATCAACATGGATTACGAATCTTTCCCACTGTCAATGGGTCCCGCTTAACTGGAATCATTAAGCTTGTTGAGCCAAAGCCAAGGCTTAGATGATTCAGAGGAAAATGTTAGGAAAATATATTGGATATATTGGCATATATATTGTATATATGTTTTGGACTTGGAGGTCCACCTACCGGATCTGGGAATTGGATGAGATCCAATTGATCGTAGAGATCTACCTAGTTAAATATCATACAACTTGTTAGCCAAAGTCAAGGTTGTGTGTTATTTAACGGGATCCTAGCCCACTAGGAAACTAGGTTTCCCGAGTACTCAACAGAGGGTTAGAGGCTCGCCGAAAAATAGTGGGAGGTTAGTATTGAATTTGCAATTTCGTTCAAATACTTACCAAATACGCGCTTTCAAATTATTTTCGTCATTTTATATATTTATTAGTTGGACTAATATTTTATTATTTTTATTGTAACAGTTAGACTGTACCCAAAATTGTTAATTGAATAGTTAGACTATTGCAATTAAGATGGCTGGAAAGATCAATGTTCGAGACATTATCATTGGCGAAAATGTATTTAATGGTGCGAACTTTCCTGATTGGGATATGAACCTCAGGATTGTCCTAGGGGCCGAGAAGATGCTCTATACGATAGAGAAACCTCTCGGGCCTAAGCCCGGAATTGAGCAGCCGCTTGAGCTTGAGCTTTAGAAGACTCATAGGCTCAATCTGTCATGCTCGCTGCAATGACCCCTCAATTTCATCGCCAGAATAAAGGATTGGATCGATTTACTATGATGGAAAAATTGAAGGACCTTCACCGATATAACCTTAGATCGTAAAGGTACGAATTGCAGAAGAAGCTATTTCGCTCTCAAATGTCAGATGGTACATCTATCGAGCACCATGTGTCACAAATGATTACTGACATCGAACAGCTGGGTCAGCTAGGCATAACCTTTGAGGCTGAGACTTCTATGGATTTGATCTTACAGTCTCTTCTGACAGCTGAAGCGGGTTCATCATGTACTACAATATGATGAACCAAGATCATACTCTTGGAGAGTTGATGGCAATGCTACGAGAAGTAGAATATGAGCTTTTAAAGGGCAAAAAGCGTGAGGCGCACTTCGCTTCGACATCTCAGTCTGCCAAGGCTTGGCCAAAGGCTACTGGAGGCTTGAAGAAGAAGAAGAAAAGAAAGGGCAAGGCCAAATCATCAAAGTCTTATGGGAAGGCAAATGACAAATCCCAAGATGTCCACCTGCAGTGTGGCAAACGGGGTCACTGGAAGCGTGACTGCCATAAGTACAAGGCGCACATGAAGGAAGTGAAGGCGGGCAAGGCTCCAGCTTCAGGTATGTTTGTTATAGAGATAAACATGTCTACTTCTAGTTTTAAAAATTGAATTTTTGATTCTGGTTGTGGTACTCATATATGTACTGATGTGCAGGATCTACAGATTAACAGGAGACTGGCTTCAGGAAAGATCGACCTCCGAGTTGGAAATGGGACTAGAGTCGCCGTTTTGGCTGTTAGGACTTATACTTTGGAACTGCCCTCGGGGCATGTACTTAATTTATCATACTGCTATTATATACCTAGTTTGACTAGAAACATTATTTCTGTATCTTGCTTAACCCAATGTGGGTATACTTTTATATTCAAAAACACCGGGTGTTTTGTTTATAAAAATGATTTTGAGATATGCAGTGCTGATGTAAATAATAGTCTTTATATTTTGAATATAAATCAATCTCAAACATATAATATGACAAACAAAAGGCTTAAATTAAGTAACAAAGATGAAACTTATATGTGGCATTCTCGTCTGAGACACATTAACAAGACTAGTATATCCACACTTTCGAAGAGTGGATACTTGGACGGATTTGATCCAAATTCATATGACGTCTGTGAATCTTGTTTATTAGGAAAAATGCCTAAAACACCTTTTAGCGGTAAAGGTGCACGTGCCATCGAACTATCAGCCCTCGTTCATAGTGACGTATGTGGGCCCATGTCTAGCCAGGCTAGAGGTGGATATGAATACTTCATAACCTTTACGGATGATGCATCGTGTTATGGTTATGTGTATCTTATGAGACACAAGTCGGAAACCTTTGAGAAATTCAAAGAGTTTCGACACAAAGTAGAAAAACATACTAGGAAAAGTATTAAAACATTACGGTCGGACCGTGGTGGAGAATACTTGAGCAATGAGTTTCTTGATTACTTGAAAGAGTATGGTATTCTTTCACAGTGGACTTCTCCCGGAACCCCTCAATTAAACGGTGTGTCCGAACGGAGAAACCAAACTTTGTTGGACATGGTAAGGTCTATGATGAGTCGCACAGAGCTACCAATTTCCTTCTAGGGATATGCATTGAACAGTGCAACACTTATTTTGAATAAGGTTCCGTCAAAGTTTGTTCAACAGACTCCATATGAAATATGAACATGAAAGAAACCGGGTTTCTCATTCCTGAAAATTTGGGGACGTTGGGCATACGTTAAATGTTTGGATGGTACCAAACTAGAACCCAAATGAGATAAGTGCCTTTTTGTAGGTTATCCTAGGGAAACCAAAGGATATTACTTCTACCACCCACAAGAGAACAAGGTATTTGTTGCTCTACATGCGGTTTTCCTCGAAAAGGAATTCCTAAATGTAGTGGTAAGTGGGAGGAAAGTAGAACTCGATGAAAATCATAGTGAAACTGTTCTTAGCACCGATTCCTTACCGGAACACGAACATTTCATCAGGGATGAGACTGTTCCACAATCTTCTAATACAGAAGAACCGCTTAGGTCGGAGAGAGTCAGAAAATAACCTCAGAGGTATGGGTTTCTGATCTCACCTCATGTGGATATTTATCATATTGAGGATAATGAGCCGGCTATGTATGAGGAAGCGATACAAGGTATCGACTCCGCTTTATGGCAAAATGCCATGAAATTCGAAATGGATTCCATGTACACCAACCAAGTTTGGACTTTGGTTGATGCACCAGAAGGCGTAAAGCCTATTGGTTGCAAATGGGTCTTCAAGAAGAAGACCGGCATGGATGGAAACATACAAACGTACAAAGCTAGGCTTGTAGCGAAAGGGTATCATCAACGACATGGTGTTGCATACGATGAAACTTTTTCACCTGTTGCCATGATTAAATCCATTCAGATAATCCTTGCTATTGCTGCTTACTTCGATAATGAAATATGCCAGATGGACGTCAAAACCGCTTTCCTTAACGAAAACCTTTTGGAGGATGTTTATATGCAACAGCCTAACGATTTTGTCATACCAAAACATGCAAACAAGGTTTGCAAGTTAAATCGATCCATTTATGGATTGAAGCAAGCATCGCGTTCTTGGAACCAACGTTTTGATGAGATCATAAAAGAATATGATTTCGTTCAAAATGAGGATGATCCTTGTGTATATAAGAAGATTAGTGGGAGCGCACTGACATTCATTGTCCTTTACGTTCATGATGTATTGCTTATTGCCAATGACATTCCCATGCTACAATCGGTGAAAGCTTGGCTTTCATTAAAATTCTCCATGAAAGATCTGGGAGAAGCAGCCTTTATTATGGGAATAAATATCTACCGGGATAGATCTAAAAAGTTGATTCGACTCTCCCAGAGCACGTATATTGATAAAGTGTTGAAGAGATTCAACATGGATCAGTCTAAAAGGGGACTGTTTCCAGTGTCACATGGCGTCACTCTATCTAAGGACATGTGTCCTAAAACTCAAAATGAAAGAGACAACATGAGTCGGATCTCGTTCGCTTCAGCAGTAGGATCGATTATGTATGCCCTGATATGTACACGACATGATGTCTCGTATGCTTTGTGCATGTGTAGTCGCTATCAGGCCGATCCAGGTGATGATCACTGGGTTGCGGTTAAGAACATCCTTAAGTATCTTAGATAAACTAAGGATGCTTTCTTAATCTATGGAGATGGAGAACTTGAGGTGACTTGGTTTACCGATGCAAGTTTCCAAACCGATAAAGACGACTGTAAGTCACAATCCGGGTACATATTTTGTTTGAACAACAGAGCAGTGAGCTGGAAATCTTCCAAGCAAGAGACTGTTGTCGATTGAACAACAGAAACAGAATATATCGCTGCAGCTGAGGTAGCAAAAGAGGTAGTTTGGATTCGTAAATTCCTAATTGGATTAGGAGTTGTTCTGTTAGCAGCTGAGCTCGTTCCTTTGTATTGTGACAATAACGGGGCTAAAGCACAGGCTAAGGAACCGCGGTCTCATCAACGATCTAAGCATGTACTTCGACGTTTCCATCTGATTCGTGAGATCATACATCGTGGCTATGTGAAGATCGAGAAGGTCGCATCAGATGACAACATTGCAGATCCGCTGACGAAAGCTATTCCTCAGCAAAGGTTTGAGCGACATGTACATAGTTCAGGTGTTAGATACTTGAGTGATTGGCTATAGGCCAAGTGGGAGATTGTTGGACAATTATGACCCATAGCATCACTATTTGTAAAAAACATTGTGGTTTATGTACAAATTAACTATGTGACAAAGGAATTTGCCATTTTATCATTTTTGTAATTAGATTACTTGAATATATTAATGATAAAAGTCCTTATGATTAGTTCCGGATTAATAAGATATGAGACATTATCAATCCACTAATGGTTTAATCATTAAATATCCCTAGTCGTAGTATTATCGAGACTGTAAATTGATAATGTGGAGTAGACTAGTATAACACTTATGCGGGTTATGGAAGTGTAACAGCATAGTTCTCATATATTTGGGTATTGGATACTCATGCAAGTGTAATATGAGGTTCTGTTTACCGATGGTACAGGAACAGCTTCGCTCTGGATAGACCCCTCGGAATCCCATTGGTAGTATGACTATGTGTCTATGGAAATCCGAATCAAGGTAGGTGTATTTGGTCTTAACTTGAGACTTGCATCGCTAATACTTGCGACAATCAGTACGCTTTGGTTTTGGTCGTCCGGGATTTTAACAGGTTCTGTGTATGCCTCTTCTGGGTTTATTGAGAATCGTAGTGTATTGGGTGCGATGTCAAGATGGAAGTATCACTTCTGTCATACGGTGATGATGATCATGTAGGGATACAGAACTGGTACTCTAATATGTTGCAACTATCGGGATAATATGACAAGGTCATGATTATCCGATTAAAGAGACTAGTTGCTAGTGATCCGATATATGATTTGTACGGGGCAAACACAATTCCAGCCCCAGGCCTAGCATGTGACTTCCGATACTGGATCGCAATACGTAATACTTGGTATACTACGCTTGATATAGATTATGTATTCGTTAAAAGAATATTTCTGGAGAATTGGGTAGGCATGGTGCTTTGCTAGAAGCCAATCATGTCTTGTAAATCTGTAAGAACGTGGTACTGGGTGCGCACGTGTTCGGATAGTACGATGACCGGATTTACTGCCAACTTATCCAGGGATCTCATGGGTCACTGCCCAAAGATTCACCGATGACGTTTGACTCGAACATAATTAATCTGGGATTAATTATGAGAGAGAGAAAATTAATCTAGGATTAATTGCGGTAAGAATTTATCTGGGATAAAATTCGATTAGTAGAGAGAGAATGATTAATTTGAAATTAATCGATTAAATAATATATTCGATATATTAATTGAAATTAGATTTCAAAGCGGAAATAAAATTGGATTTTAATTCGGACGAACGAATTAAATTAGAATTAATTCGTAAACGACTTTAATAATAATTTTGCTAGACATAATTATTTAATTAAATTAGATTTAATTATGTCCCAATTGAAAATTTGTTAATTCGAAATTAAATGAACCCGAGTCCGAAATGTGTTTAGCGGGCCCACTCGAATTTTGAATTTAAAGTGGGGCCCACCAAATCACATCACTAGTCAACTTTATTAGCTTTTGGTTTATAGAAGTTGGTTGAGATTTTTTTTGATAACTTGTAAAACACTTTTTTTTCATTTTGGAATGACATTTACCAAACTTGATTTTGTAAAAAGGTAATTGATTTTTGAAAATCAATAACACAACAAAAATTTCTCTCTCCCTTCAATAGCCATTGCTGAAACTTCTCATTCTCCCCTTAGAAAATTTTCTTCAAAATTTCTTCATTGCTAGCACAAAAAAGAGTCATTCAAGGTGTTAGGGAAACTAATCCAAAAAGTTTGGAACACACTTAGGAAGCTTGGAGCTCAACATTCATACAAAGGATTCAAAAAGTTTTGAACCACATCCATAAAGCCAATCAATGTAAGTTTAATTCTGCATTCTTATTTTGATTATTCACACACATTTCATGTTAGAGATCCTTTGGGCATGTTCTAGGAACCCAACAACTGCCGTATGGACAAGGCAGACGTGAAGGAAGTGAAGACGGGCAAGGCTCCGACTTCAGGTATGTTTGTTATTGTAATAAACGTGTCCACTACTAGTTTTAAAATTGGATTTTTAATACTGAATGTGGTACATACATATGTACTGATGTGCAGGATCTGCTGATTAGCAGGAGACTGGCTTCAGATGAGATCGGCATGCGAGTCAAAAATGGGACAAAAGTCGTTGTTTTGGCTATGGGAACCTAAGTTTTGGAACTGTCCTTAGGGCATGTACTTAAATTAGGAAATTGTTATAATATACCTAGTTTGACTAGAAACATTATCTCTATATCTATTTTAACCTGTTGTGGGTATACCTTTATGTTCCAGAACACTGGGTGTTTTGTTTATAAAGAAGATATTGAGATATACACATTATATGGGAATAACAGTATTTATATTTTGAATATAAAAAAATCTCAAACATATAACATAACAAACAAATAGCTCAAACTGAGTAAATCATATGAGACTTATTTGTGGACTTGTTGTCTGGGACACATTAAGAAGAATCGTATATCCACTCTTTTAAAGAATGGATACTATGGACAGATTTGATCCTAAATCATATGACGTCTACGAATCTTATTTATTAGGCTAAGTGCCTAAAGTGCCTTTTAGCGGTAAAGGTACACATGCCATCGAGCTATGAGCCCCCATTCATGGTGACATATGTGGGCCCATGTCTAGCCAGGCTAGAGGTGGATATCAATACTTCATAAATTGTACGGATGTTACATCGCGTTATGGTTATGTGTGTCTTATGAAACACAAATCGGAAACTTTTGATAAATTCAAAAATTTTTGACACGAAGTAGAAAAACAGACGGGCAAAAGTATTAAGATATTACGGTTGGACCGTAGTGGAAAATACTTGAGCAATACGTTTCTCGATTACTTGAAAGAGTATGGTATTCTTTCACAGTGGACTCCTCCCGAAACACCTCAATTGAGCGGTGTGTCCGAACGGAGAAATCGAACTTTGTTGGACATGGTAAGGTTAATAATGAGTCACACTGAGCTACCAATTTCCTTCACGGGAACGTATTGAACAGTGCAATACTTATTTTGAATAAGGTTCCGTCAAAGTCTATTGGACGGACTCCATATGTCATATGGACAGGAAAGAAATTGGGTTTCTCATTCCTGATGATTTGGGAATGTTGGGCATATAATTAAACGTTTGGATGGTACCAAACTAGAATACAAATTGGATAAGTGCCTATTAGTAATTGGTTATCCTAAGGAAATTAATTCCACAACTCACAAGAGAACAAATATATTTGTTGCTCTCCATGTGGTTTTCCTAAGAGGATTACCTAAATGCAGTGGTAAGTGGGAAGAAAGTAGAACTCGATGAAAATCGAAATGATACTGTTTCTGACACCGATCCTTTAACGGAACACGAACAAATCATCAGGATGAATCTGCACCACAATTTTCTAATACACAAGAACCGCGTAAGTCAGACAGAGTCAGGAAACAACCTAAGAGGTATAAGTTTTTTATCTCACCTCATGTAGATGTCAATCTTATTGAGGAAGACGAACGGACTGCGTATGAGGAAACGATACAAGGTATCGATTCCAATTTATGGCAAAGTGCCATGAAGTCCGAAATGTATTCCATGTTGATGAGCGGAAAATATATCAATATTTACCGCCCATTTTACTTAATATTTTGTTTAGTTTCTCGGGTTTGATGAACGTTTTGATGTGTTTTAGTTTATTTTGCAAATAAAATAATATTGGGACACATTGAAATCATTTAGGATGAAATGTGGGTCAAATAAGGGCAAAAATTGGACCTGACATATTAATTTTGGAGATTGGAAACTTGAAATGGTGTTTTAACGAAGTGCAGTTTTGGAAATTCCAATTTTGCGCATCTGTCGTAATTTGGGCATAGCTTTTTCCTCCAATATCGGATTGAGCTGATTCAAGTTCAAGATTAAATATGCCTCAAAGATCTACAACTTTGAAAAACAAAATAATTTTGAATTCTGAAGATTTCATGCTTGAAATTGATTAACCATCCAGAAGTGTGTTGTGTGTAATTATTAAAGTCATTTTCAATCATTTTCAAAGCAAAAAATAAATTAATAAATAAATAATAAAAATTATCAAATCACCACCAAACATGATAAGCAATTATTGGAGCAATTAATAATGGATTTGGTGGAGCAATTAATAATGGATTTGGTGGATGATTTGATAGAGGCAAAATTTTACCTATAAATACCAAGCCATTTCATTTGTAAATTCATACTTTCTTCTAAGGAATTCCTTAAGAATACTAAGAAGATTGTATCTTGTTTGTTTATTTATAGCTTTGAGTAATTAATTTCCGCTTTCGCACTTTCTTTTCTTTACTTTTCAGTTTTTACTTTCCGCAATTTACTTTTACGCACAATACTTTTCTTTCTTTAATTTACAGTTTTTACTATTCACCATGAGGAGGTAACTTCCCCCTGCTATGGTGAAAGGTAATTCTTTTACTATTGCTATTTAGATTAATCTCCCTTAAATATAATATATTCACTATTTAAAATTTTACTTAAAAATGATACCGTCAGATTGGTCCACTACAAGAAAAAAGGCCTTTACTGACACTAAGGTTAGTGACACTAGGCTAAAAGTGTCAGAAATGACGTGTAAATGGGCCTATTTCCGTGTTTTTCACTTAAATATCAATAATTACTGACACTATGGTATCAGCGATTTTAGTGTCAGTAATTACTATTACAATAGTATCAGTAAGAAATAAAAAAAAAAAAAAAACGCGTAGTCGTCTGGAGTCGAACCAACACCTCGCGGAAGTGACGTTTTTTCGCATATATTACTGACACTAGAGTATCAGTAAATTTAGTGTCAGTAATTAATGATACCTTAGTATCAGTAAAAAAATTAAAAAAAAAAATTATTTCCTTAAGTCTGCTGGGACTCGAAATTGTAACCATTGATATATTTTTTTTTTTATTGTAAGGCTTTACCACTGGGCCAAATCGTGACTTTTGTTCTATTGTGTTAGGTTATTTTACTTATTTTGTTAATCCATTCCCACATATTCATAAAATTTCAATTTTGGCTCTGTCCTAACCCTAATCTCCGAAATTGATTTCATCACTCTCTTCTCTGCTCTCAGCCTCTCACGATCACAAGTCATGACTATCATCACTCATCACTCATCATCGGTCTTCTCTGGTTGCTTCACAGTCTGCTCTCGGTCTCTCATCTCAGCTTCAGGTGCCTCGATTGCTTGCTCTCAGAAGTTGGATCTCAGTCTCTCATCTTAGGTGCCTTGGTAATTCTTATCTCTTGCCACCCCTCTTCCAGATATTGCTCTTTAATGTCACTTGCTCTTTAATCGATCAGTTTGTGAAGCAAGCTTCGAATCAGAAAGGTGCAGCACTCGGCTCCGTCATCGTCGAAGCCACTTTGCAGCCCTCGCTCTTTGCTTTCTCTGAGATTCTTGTTGTTCCCAATATTGCCGAGGTAACTGAAATTTGTTATTTTTAGGGTTTATACTCATAGTTTCTTTATTATGTTCCTATTTTTTTTTTTTGTTCTTGTATTTTTATTTTTAGGGTTTGAAAGATTTAAGCATTGAAGGGATAATTTTATAGTAGAAAGGGGTATGAGAGTTGGGAATGCATTATCATGAATCTGAATTTTCGCTTCTATTATTGAGGAATGCATCAAAACTTGGTTTTGAAAATTATTTTCTCAGAGCTTGGGTAGAAAATGGATGAGAATGGCCAAAATTCTGGACCATTGCGGGAGGAGCTAGTGCAAATGGCTACTAAGTTTCTGTCGAATGCAACAGTTAGAAACTCTCCAGTCATCCATAGGCGAAGCGAATGTTTCTTGAGAATATGGGCCTTAGGAAAGACGAGATAGATGAAGCCTTTCGTCGTGTTCCTGTAAGCACATTGTTTCTCTTGATTTTCAAATATTTTTCTATTCAACTCAATTACTCGAATGATCATTTTTGGATGAGTTCTATCTTTCTCTTATATTCTTTTGCATACAAATGCAGGATCCGCCTTCAAATATAACAACGGAGCAGAATATTACCCCAATTCAACGTAAGTTTTTAACATTTTCCATCCCTTAAGAGGTCTTTAATGCAGCATTCATATCCCAGATGTTGAAATTGATAATTGCTTTACTGCCATCACATTTGGAATATCATTGCATGTTGGCCCATAATCTAAAATAGATGAACAGTCAAAGGCAGTCAGAAAGGTTCGACCACAAGTGACAGCACTAGCAACATCTCCACCATCTCGGTTTTACTGGACACATGCTTTTGTTTTTGTGGGTTTTCTTGCCGTTCTTGTGCTGGGACAACTAATTTTTTGAAGGTACTTGAAAAACTTTTGTACACCAGGTCATAAAGTTAGATGCCTTGTAGTTTTTATTGTCCAGTAGTATTATTATGGCTTTACCATTCATTTATGTATGCCTCGTTTAGAACGTTATTTTGCCAAGGTTGAAGTCTTGGATTCGGAAGGCTGTTTTAGAATAACATGTTGTCTCTGCAAAGAACCTTTCTTTTTTTCTTCAAGTACATTATTGTTCATTTCTAGCCAAATAACCTAGAATTTGCTAATAAAGTACACTCCTAAATATTCTTAGCTTACTTTGCTGTTAAATGCAAAATCATTCTCCAATAACTCAGAACCACAAGAGCTCAGAACACGCTTAATCTTTTGGCTTCCTCTCAAAAGTTGTTCCGTAAACTGGACACTACTGCACAGTGAAGAAAGTGATGGTCCGTTGTCTCATCATTTTCTCTGCACATAATTAAGGAGCAGCGTCATATTTGATGTTTCCAACAAATGAGTTCTGCTGTGCTGATTCTTCCTTGAGCTCTGGCCAAGAAAGAAACTTGGATTTTGTGGGAGACTATCATCTAGTTAACTTCCTGTAATTTTTATTTGCTTGGACCTTTCTATGTGTACCTGAAAATTCAATTGTATACATGTGGATTTAGCTTTGTATGTATTTTTGCGCATATAATCTTTGATTGCTGAAAATATGCTACCTAACAGTGATGAAAAGGCAATGTCTTTGGATTTTGAGTGGCTGAATGCCTAAATCTAACCTTCTGCATTCTATTTAAATACATAAAGTTTTAGTTGGCCATGCCACCTTGATAGTGTATTTGTCATTGTTAGGTTCCTGTTTCAATGCTTTGACATTTTTTTGGAATTTGAGGGCCGAACAGGTTTCATGTTTTCTTTTTTCAAGTATTTGGATATATTATTGCTTGGCTGAACTGTGATTTCTCAGACTTATGTGATTCGACTATTCCCAAGATATTATTAAATTGGTAAATTTTGATATCAAATATGATTTCAAATTTTGATTTTCTTATTACTTTTGATGTCAGACTCTTGCTAATATTTTAAAAGAAAAGTTGCTAACGGAAGGGAGAAGACCATATGTTATTCCCGTTGGTGGATCAAACTCTCTAGGGACCTGGTGAGATTGGTCACCAATGTCTTTTCTCTTTTTGTGCCATTGTTTTATTCTTGCATTTAAATTCTTTGCTGCTACCAAGTTCCCAGTTTTGTTGATATATATTTATTGGAATTCTATTCATTTATAATATCATTTATTCTTACTAGCTGATAACAATTTAGGAGCTAGGTGCTTTGATTGTTCTTCCTATTAAGACTTGCTTCTATAATTTTTTTCACTATGGGGTTCGATTTATTCTATGGTTTGGTTGAGTAGTTGTGTTATCTAAATATTGTCTACCTGTGTGTGTGATCATGGATGTTGCTTATGGATGGGATGATAAAGAGTTCCAAGGTTATGATGCAGTTCTTGGTTGGGTATAGAGTGATCTCAGCTTGGTGACAAAGAACTGAAGAAACATTAGCTAGCATGTGCTGATTTATGCCATGAGTATCATTTCAGTCTCCTTAAGTTCGTTAGAGAAAAGCAATAGCATAATCACTTATTTTAATAAATAAACTATATGTAATGATCAAGACTTGCCTTTTGCTTGATCTTTCTATTGTTTATTATTTATGTCTGTCTATATTTCAAACAGATTTCGGGGAACAAATTGAACAGGAGGATTTTATTTAGTAGTGAGCGATTCTTGTGACACAGAACATAATATTTTCATTTCTTCTACTCCTGTTATTTGATTACCGTGAATTGGTCTTTCATTTGTATAATTTGGAGTGGTAGCATTTCATTTGTTCAGAGCTCGAGTGCTTGACATTTTTGGTGTTCTTCATAATTTAGGAGGGAATATTTTTCAGTTTATTTGATCTTTTCATTTGGTTTTTTATATGCATGCTATTAGGTTGTTGGTATGGTTATTGTCAATAAGTGCTTTATGTGACAAAAATTAGATTAGGGTTATATTTTGTATTTTTATTTGGATGTATTTAATGTTTTTATTTATGAAGATATCGATTTTTTTTGGAAGTCCATCTAATTCTTAACATTTGGTTTATAATTTCAGATTTTGTGCCAGATATCATATTGTTGGGGGATTGTTGCAGGCTTCTCAACAAGTATCATGAATTTTGGTGGGGGCATGACATTTTGATGGGACTTTAAGAGTAGTTTTTGAAATATATATATGTTAATTTAAAGATTGTCTATGGAGTTTTTGTATTCATCATGTGATACTGTTGAATTGATTAATACGATTAATCTATTATATTGCGAATTTTATATAAATGTAATTTTTTAGTTTTTTATTTCATTGAGTTGGTATATATATATATATATATATATATATTATATATATATATATATATTTTATGATTAATTTAATTACAAAAAATAAGAAATATAATTGTGAAATAATACGATTTTTAAATTTTAAAAGATATTGACGGATATTGATACTATAGTAACAATAATTTACTGACACTATAGTATCACTAAATACTGATGATATAGTGTCAATAATTTACTGACACTAAAATAGTGTGAGAGATTACTGATACCATAGTGTCAATAATTTTCTGATACTACAGTATTAACGTTTACTGACACTAAGAATCACTGACACTAGAAACTAGTGTCAGTGATTTCTGGCTGCGGCAACACTGACACATTTATATAGTGTCAGTAAAACCCTTTACTGACACTAATTTAGTATCAGTAAAAGCCTTTTTTCTTGTAGTGGTCGGTTGGTAATTCATTTGAATCTGGTTTAAACCTGACTAATTAAGGATACCGCCAGATTGGTCGGTTGGTAATTAAATTTTCTTACCGCCTATATGGCAAGTTTATTTTGGTTCCGCCTTTATGGCTGGTTGGACTTAATTTGACTTAATCAGGTTACCGCCTATATGGCTGGTTGGTAAAATTATCACAAGTTAATATATTATATTAAGGGAGATATCTAAATAGTAATTAGTAAAAGTTAATCCTTTTACCTTAGCATTTTATTTTATTTTATTGTAATTTACTTTTCATCTTTTACTTTATGTCTTTTACTTTTCAGCATTTTTACTTTATGTCTTTTTTTTTAAGTTTTTACTAGTCCTAGTTATGTGTTAGTTATCTGGGGTTGTGATGACTTATAATATCACCGGTTTATAAGGAGTTATTTTATAGTTTGGGTAATTTAAAAGTTTACTTATTAATTCTTAAGCTTAATGCTTCTTGTTGTCTGATCACCAATAAGATTGATGTGGTAAATCTAAAATAAACTTGACAAATGAATTTTATAATATCAAACTTAGTGTACCCGATTGAACACATCTTACATTCAACCGAACACACATCAACTGGCACGGCAAAGCATCGTGGTAAAGGGTTTTAACCCCTCAAAATAGGGGACCTTTAATCCGACTTACTAAGCCCATGCGTTCGGTCGCATCATGCATACAAAGAATAAAGACAATAATATCAAACTTAGTATACCCGATTGAACACATCTTATTTTCAACCGAATATGCATCAACCGACGTGGAAAAGCATCGTGGTAAAGGGTTTTAACCCCTCAAAATAGGGGACCTTTAATCCAACTTACTAAGCCCATGCGCTCGATTGCATCATGCATACAAAGAATAAAGACAATAATATCAAACTTAGTATACCCGATTGAACACACCTTATATTCAACCGAATATGCATCAACCGGCGCGGCAAAGCATCGTGGTAAAGGGTTTTAACCCCTCAAAATAGGGGACCTTTAATCCAACTTACTAAGCCCATGCGCTCAATCACATAATTACATAAACAAGTAACATGCGGAATTTAAATGACGAATAATAAATAAATCAAAGCAACATAAAATAACAGAAGGTGCCGTTTACTTTAGCGGTATGTGGAGTTGTATCCCGAGTACAGATCATACTACCGTCCATTCGGAATCGGCTATGAAATTTATGTCCGGGTTTCCATCCGATATACCGCGAGAGTTGACACATCTTTCATTTTATTCCAAGGGCCACAACACATATCGCATTCACAATACTCATGCAAATAAAACTCAATACGCAGTAAAATACAAATAGAAATAAATGTGAGAAGTGCCCTCAGGTCTAACCTTTTATGTCGACTTTCGGAAGCGCGTTCTAAGTCCGTCGGAAGGGATAATACTCCGCAACTCTTCTGCTTCACTGGTTTGATGTCTTTGCTCGCCGTTTCGTTGTTTTAGCCGCTATTTTCACTCCATTTCGCTGCTGTTTTGTTGTATTTTTGGGTCACTATTTTTGGTAATTAGGGGACTTTTTGGGGTTTTTTGGACTGGTTTGGGCTGCTGTTTTGGAAGGGTTTCGGGAGCAGTTTCTGGTCACTGTTTTGAGCATTTTTGGGCAGTTTTTGGGTGCAGTTTTGGGACAGTTCTGGACAGTTTGAGGCTGTGTTTTCACGGCTGTTTGTATGGTTCAGAGGCCGTGAGTAACTTGGACTGAAGGGCAGTGTGTGCGTGAGTGAATTGGACGTGAGCGTGAGTGTTGTGGCGTGAAGAAGGTCATGTGAAGGAGGGTGCCTGCATGAGTTGTGAAGGGTTGTTGCTTAGGGGGTTAATGTGTTTGTCGTTGCTGAGGTTTAGGGCTGGTGAATGGCGTGAAGGTTGCTGCGTAGTGTTTTGTGAGTGGGTTTGTCGATCAGTGGCTTGAGGGGTTTTGGTACGTGGACAGTGGCTGCAATTGGGTTGTAGGTGCGTGGAGGGTAGTCAGGGGCTGTGAAGGGTTGTTGCTTGGCTGAGGTTTAGGGCTGGTGAATGGCGCTTGTTTGGCAAAGGACGTGAGGTGCGTGGAGGATCAGATGGAGTTTTGTGAAGGCAAAGGGGCTGTATGTTTGTAAAGGGAGTAGTTTGTGGTGCGTGGAAGACAATGGCAGTGGCTGCTACGGGCTGCAGGATTTGTGTGTGATGAAGCCGTGGAGGGCAGTTAGTGGAGTAAGGTGGGTGGCTTAAAGCTTGTCAGTTTTGTCATTCGTTTCTTATGTTAGTGTTTTTGTCTTGGTCGGTTGGTGCTTAGTTTGTGAAGGGCTGGTGATTTTGGCTGTGAGAGGGGTTGCTCACGTTGAATCTTAGGGTTTTTTGGTTTGTGATCTGTGAAGCCGAGTGAGAGAGAGAGCCAATGGTGTTGGTTTGTGTTTATTTTTATAGTGAGAGGGTAGGGTTTGCATGGATTTGGTGTCAAACAAGGAAAGAATTTGATTGATTGGAGGGACAAATTTTGGTGAATTAGGAAGGTTGAATATTTGATTGGTGTTAATTAGGCATTTAATTTGTTAGATTAGGAAGTCAATATTTTTAATTGGTTATAATTGATTTTAATTAGGCATTTAATTTGTTAATTAGGTGAGTAAATATTTTAAATTGGTGACTGATTTATTAAATTTGGAAGTGATTTATTTTAATTTTGGTATTAGATTTAATTTAAATTTAATTTGTTTTAATTTAATTTAAATTGGAATTTAATTTGTGTTGGATTTTATTTTGATTTCAAGTTATTTAATTTAACTTAATTGTATTTTAATTTACTTTAAATTAGTTAACTTTAATTTAATTGGTTTAATTAGTTTTTTTTTTAATTTAATTAGTTTAATTTAATTGGTTTAATTTAATTTCAATTAGCTTTAATTTAAATTAATTTAATTTGTGACATGTAATTTAAATGTTTTAATTATCTTTTTAGATTGGGCTTGGGTGAAATGGGTTTGGTGTGTGTGTCTTATGGGGTTTGGGTTAAGGGTGTGTTTTAAAACAAAGGTCCAACAAGCGAACCCGAAGCAAAACAAGCGAACTAAAATCCAACAAAATACCGATTCCCTTCCGACGTCCGTTTTTCGCGGCTTCCGCGACTTAAAAGGTAGTGCCTCCAAATGAGACTCATCATCGGGTCTTACATGCAAAAATACAGTGCCTACAACTATCCTGAAATTTTATTCCCAATTTGAAAATTAAAGTCGTTTAAATACATTTTCACCCAGGATTATGTTTTAAATTCTAATCTTTCAATTATCTTGATTCTAATATTCCAACTATTTAATCAACGATTTTAGGTACTATTTATTATAATGATTACTATAGTCTAACTATATAATCAACTATAATTTAATAGGTTAAATTCAATTATATTGATTACTATAATCCAATTATAAAATCAACTAAAATTCAATTTGTTAATTCAAATATATTGATTACTATAATCCAATTATATAATCAACTATAAATGAAATAGTTTGAATACAGTCCAACTGTTTTAAAACAATAATTAAATATTAGTCCAACTAATAATTAATTTATTTGACGAAATATTTGTAATTAGTGCGTATGGCAAGTAACTAAACGAATATTGTAAATTCAATACTTGCCTCCCACTATTTTTCGGCGAGCCTCTAACCCTCTGTGGAGTACTCGGGAAACCTTGTTTCCTAGTGGGCTAAGATCCCGTTAAATAACACACAATCTTGACTTTGGCCAACAAATTGTATGATAATTAACTAGGTAAATATCTAAGATCAATTGGATCCCATCCAATTCCTAGATCCAGTAGGGGGACATCAAGTCCGAAACATATATCCTATATATGCCAATATATCCAATATATTGCCTAACCTTTTTCCTCTGAATCAACTAAGCCTTGGCTTTGACACAACAAACTTAGTGATCCCAGTTAAGCGGAACCCATTGACCATGGAAAGCTTCGTAATCAATGTCGATGGACAAGAAGTGATCTTGACTTTGGCCAACAAATCACAACTTGGACAAGACACCAATATGGAACAAAGCCTTCATGATTCAAACACATCCTCGACGGACAAAGGTCTTGACTTTGGCCAACAAACCAATGCCAGTCTTAGATCTTGAGTAACAATCACTCAATGGAAGGAAAAATGCTTAATATGATGTTGAGGGTTTTTCGCGTGCAATTGGCAACCAATTTATTATCTTTGTTAAGGTCTCAATATCATACACCCTTAAACATGCATTCTAAACACATAATAAGGCGCGTAAATAAAATAATAATGATATGCGGATGGATACTTAACACATTGTTCCTAGAACAAATCTCTCCATTCCCTCTCTCCCGCTAGCACAAGTATTACTTCTACCCGTTACATAACACTTCTAGAGAAACCTCATTTACATTGAGGGGAATAGGTGAGAAGAGAAATACAAAGAGTAAGGAGGTAATAGGCTGGACACGCAGGTCCAATTAATAAATTCCAAATTTATTACAACAATTTCCAAAATTGCCCCACCCATCTAATATCCATCTGATATGCATTATTCATGCATCGCAACCATGTATTCACACAAGCATGTTATCAATCAATCTAATCCAATTAATTAATCTGATAATTAATGACCATCCAATGTTCAAACAACGATTTGATTTTGCGCGAGTCAAACTCGTTTTGCGAATAAGTACTCAAAGTACGAATTCTTGAATTAAATTAAACTACAACATTAAATCCAATTTAATATGTATTTAATACTAATTCACTATTTAATTCCAAATTAAATGTTACACTTTATTAACGAACCTTTACGACTTAGATTCCAAATCTAATCGTTACGGGTCTCAAAGCCCGATTAACATCCAATGTTAATTTAATTTAAAGTCTAATGGGCTTTTAATTAATTTCTTAAGGCATGGACTTTTGGTCAACATGGGTCAAACCCAAATACCAAAGCCCATTTAAGGAATCACCCTTATTTGCCAAGAAACCAATTTAGGCCCATTAGGCCCAATTAAATATTAAAGGTCCATTAGTCATAATTGGACTTTATAGATATGGTTTTGGGCCCAATTGGATCCAACCAATTTGCCTAAACCAATCTTGGTACAACCAAGCCCAATTAGCCCAATTACAACTTATAAGCCCAATTTCCAAAATAGGCCCAATTAATTAAATTATCAAAATTCCAAATTTTATAATCTAATTAACCAAAGTGTATTCCATAATTAATTACCCAAATTAACATTTCCAAAACATCAATTAGCCTAATTAATTATGCTCATTAACATCAAAACATGTCCAACACATTTTAATCAAAAATCAAACCCAATTCATGCTTCACTAGTCTCGGTATTTTGGGTATTTTTATGTCCAATTGAATCTTAAATCAACATTACCCAATTATTTCAAGTCATCTAATGATCAAACAAACAAAATACCAAGAAATTTAGGGTTCATGTACCTCTCGTCCAAGGTAAATTATTGGGCAAAAAATTGATCCAATCAAATTTCATGAAATTGATCCAATCAAATTTCAATTAAACATCATTTAAGCATTCTCAATCAATTAATTTTATCAAATCATGCTCAAAATCAATTTACCCAATTTTAACCCTAAGTTCAAGTTTCATGCTCAACTTCGCTCTGATACCATTGTTGGGTTTCTACGGTCTAACCGGGATCATTTTAAGCAATGAAACAATATGTGAATACATCAAGGAGGTGCGGAATACTCACAATGATCGGTTGAGCGATGCGAGGAACAAAAAAACTTCAAGCTTTTCTCCTCCAAGGCTCACGGCAGTGGCAGTTTTTAGCTCCTCAAATTTTCGGCCATGGATGATCCATCAAGCTCCAAGCTTTGGTTGATGATTCCATGCTCACGGGTGCGGTTCCCTATCACCTTCGCAAGACTCCTAAAGCGTGCTAGCACTCCGTAAATTTTGCCGCAAAATTTCCTTTGCTTTTCCTCTTCATTCTCGGCTTTGACAGTCAAATGAAGAAGAAAAATGGCCTATAGCCGTGAGAGAGAGGGAGAAGAGTGGGGAGAGTGTGTTTTAGGTTGTTACAAAAAAATGGTAATTGATTTTCCAAAAATCTAATACCAATTTTTGCTACCAAAAAGTTAAAGCAATTAAAGCTTTGCCAACTACCACCATCAATCACAATGACAAGTTGTCATGTCACTCAAAGTGACTAGACATCACATCAATCGATTGACTAGTGATTTGACGCTTGATGTGACTTTTGGGCCCCACTCGATTCGAAATGCAAGTGCGCCCGCAAACACTCTCGGGCTCGGGTTCGCTAATTCCAAATTAATGAATTTTCCGTTGCGACGTAATTAAATAATTATGCCTAGCAAAATCACTTTTCACGTCGCTAACGAATTAATTCTAAATAAACTCGTTCGCCCGAATTAAAATCTAATTTTAATTCCGCATCGAAATCTAATTTCGTATAATATATCGAATATATTATTTTATCGATTAATTTCAAATTAATCGTTTTCTCTCTTAAATAATATTTTATCCCATATAAAATATCTCCGTAATTAATCACAGATTAATTTTCTCTCTCTACTAATTAATCCCAGATTAATAAAGTGCGAGTCATACGTCATCGGTGAATCTTGGGGAAGCGACCCATGAGATCCCTGGATATATTGGCAGTAAATTCGGTCATCGGACTATCCGAACACGTACGTACCTAGTACTACGTTTGTACCGATTTACTAGATAAGGTTGGCTTCTAGCAAAGCGCCATGCCTACCCAATTCTCCAGAAATATCCTTACTGGAATATGTGATCTATATCAGGCGTAGTATACGTAGTATTGCGTATTTCGATCCAGCATCGGATGTCACGTGCAAGGCCTGGTGCTGGAAATGTGTCTGCCCCATACGAAGCACATATCGGATCTCTGGTAACTAGTCTCTATATCGGATAATAATGACCTAGTCATATTATCCCGATGACTGCAGTACATAAGAGAACAAGTTCCGTATCCTACGTGATCATCATCTCCACTATGACTGGAGTGATACTTCCATCTCGACATCACACCCAATACACTATGATTCTCAATATACCCAGAAGAGGCGTACACAGAACCTGTTAAAGCCCTTGACGAAAAAACCAAAGCGTATTGATTGTCGCAAGTATTAGCGGTGCACGTCTCAGGTTAAGACCAAATACACCTACCCTGATTCGGACTTCCATAGACACATAGTCATACTACCAATGGAATTCTGATGGGTCTATCCAGAGCGAAGCTGTTTTCCGTACCATCGGTAAAACACAACCTCGTACTACACTTGCATGAGTATCCTATACCCAAATATATGAGAACTATGCCGTTATGTGATGAGTGGTAAATCTATCACTATTTCCCACTCATTTAACCTAATATTTTGTATAGTTACTTGAGTTTTGTGAATATTTTGATGTGTTTTGTGTTATTTTGTAGATAAATAAAGTTTCAGGACATTCTGGAGGTGAATTGGAGCAAAACAGGAAAAACTGGACAAAAAGGGCAAAATCGTCATTTCGGCGTCGTTACACTGAAGCATTTCGCGTCGCGCCGCCCAGAATGCGCCGAACTTGCTAAAGTACGCCATGGACACGTGGACCAATCAGAAAATTTGCTAACGTGCGCCGCCTGCCAGAATACGCCGATCATGCTATCTTACGTCGTACCACGTGTCTCTATCTCAACGGACTTGCTAATGTGCGCCGGTGCCACGTGTCGAGATCTCACGGTGCCGACAATCGCCCTCCACACATCAGCGTGATGTCACCAATGACGTCATGAACAGTGCCACGTCATCGGATAAGGATCAGAGCTCTTCGCCCCCTCGCCACGTGTCAAGCCGTCATTGTGCCACGATTCACTGTAGTTGGCGTCGCAACGCTGAACTGTTATAGAGTCGAGACACTGGACCCCTATCTGCGCCTATAAATAGAGCTCGAAATTTCAGATTTCATTGTACCATTCTCTCTCTTGTATTCTATCTAAAGAGAAAGTTTCTCTCTCTAGATTCTTTAGTTTTTTAGTTTTTTTTAGTTTTGTAAATAATTTTAATTACGTTTTGTAATAATAGTAATTTAATTTTTACTTTTTACTTTTTACAGTTTTTACTATTCACCATGATGAGGTAACTTCCCCAGCTAGGGTAAAAGGTAATTCTTTTACTGTTACTATTTAGATTAATCTCCCTTGAAAATAATATATTCACTATTTAAAATACTTACTTAAAAAGGATACCGCCAGATTGGTCGGTTGGTAAATTAATTTAAACTGGTTAAACCTGACTAAGCAAGGATACCGCCAGATTGGTCGGTTGGTAATAAAATTCCTTTTCCGCCTTTATGGCTGGTTTATTTTGGTTCCGCCTTTATGGCTGGTTGAACTTAAATTGACTTAATCAGGTTACCGCCTATATGGCTGGTTGGTAATAATCACAAGTTTATATATTATTTTACTAGGAGATATCTAAATAAGTAGTAGTAGAAATAATTCCTTTTACCTTAGCATTTTATTTTATTTTACTTTTAAGCTTTTACTTTACTGCAATTACTTTTCAGCACTGTTACTTTATGGCTTTTACTTTTAAGTTTTCACTAGCCCTAGTTATGTGTCATAACTAAGTTAGTTATCTAGGGTTGTGATGAAATCCAATATCACGTGTTTATAAGGGGTTAGATTATAGTTAGAGTAATATAAAGATTTATTTATTGAGTCTTAATCTTAATGCTCTTTAATTAACTGGCCATTAATTAAATTGATTAGGTAAACTTAAAATGAACTAGACATAGGGATTTTAAGTTTAAGACCTTAGACTCAATAGCCCACGATCTTCCTTGAGGATAGATAACCCTTTTAATAGATTTCCTTACAGGATAGGAATATACCTGTCGGGCGGGGGTAGCCATAATTGGAACTTAATCTTAATGAATCTAGGTAATTTGGTTGACATAGACATATGGTTCAATTGGATTATACTAGGTATTTGTAATTGACCATCGGAAGAGGCTTTTACATAAATTAGTATTCCAGGTTAATAAATCAATATATTACCCAACTATAAGATAATCACTTCATCTTTAATTAATATTGGAATAAATCACAACCCTAGATAGTTTTTAATATTCAATTTTCTTAAAATCTACTTTCGAACAATTTTATTTACTTGTCTTTAAATTTAGAATCATCGCCATTTCAAATCAATTAAACAACCTGTTAGATACTGGTAATCATTTGGCCCCATAAATTGATAACAAAAGGTTTAAGTCCTCGTGGGATCGATACTTTTTATACTACTTGAACGATACGTACGCTTGCGTTATACGTGTGTGTTTACGCCGGTCAAGTTTTTTGGATGCCCTCACAACGTGCACAAGTGTAATACTAGTCTTTTCCGTATTTATCGATGTCCAATCTCGATAATACTCGGACTAGGGATATTTAGTGATTAAACCTTCGTGGATTGATACTGTCTCATATCATCTCAATCCAGGAACTAATCATATGGACCTTTCATCATTTATACATCTTGGTGATCTAATCACAAATGATAAAAGAGCAATTTCCTTCGTCACATAGTTAATTTGTACAACAACACCATAATCTGTACAAATAGTGACGCTATGGGTCATAACTGTCCAACAATTATACTACTTGAACGATACGTGCGCTTGCGTTATACGTGTGTGTTTACGCCGGTCAAGTTTTTGGCATCGTTGCCGGGGACTTATTTTTCTTGAGTTATTAATTTTGAAGCTATCTAATTTACTTGTATCTAATTTTCTTTATTTTTATCTGTAATTTTTATTTCTTTCTTTTGTATTCAGGTGATTAAAAAAATGGAACATTATTGGGAGATTGAAAGATTACGAGCTTTACTAGAAGAAGATACACCCCAAATCTGGGAGCAACAGTCCGGTTTTCTGAGGCCTGTTGTCCAGCCCAACAACTATCACTGGATGCCAGAACCAAGCAATACCACATTTGCTCAACAAGACGCAATGGGGAGATGTGACATATGTAATGGTAACCACCCGAGAGATCATTGTGAGTACAACTACAATCCAGGGTGGCAAAGCTATCAAAATCCTTCATGGTATGAAGAACCATCATACTTTCCATCTTATCCACCATCCATCTACGATCTTCACTAAGAACCAGAACCATCAGAGGAAGATCAGTTGATTCACATGCTCAAAGATTGGTTCGAGGAACGGGAAGCTAAATTTGATGCATAAATTCAGAGACAATCGGCGTCTATACAGAGGGTGACAGATCAAGATAGACAATTAACAGATAACCTGAATCATATATCTCACGGAGCAAATTTAAATAATACTGAAGAAGCCTTCGATTATCCTGAGATTCATCATGACATCATAACAGAGGACGAGGCTGAGCAATATCAAGAATCAGAGGTATCAGTTCAGGAGCTTGAACCAACAAAGTCTCAATTTGATTTTTATTACTCTGACTCTGACGAGGATAAAGAAGCTGAGCTATTTGTACCAACTGCACCAACAAAGGAGGATGAAACTTTCTTTCCTCCAAATGAAGATCTTGGAGCTTCCATTGCACAAATGTTTGAAGAAGATCTACCTGAGCCAATCATTTCACTCAGATTAGAGGATGAAGACCTAAAAACAGACATAACTTTACATCATCAGATTGACACTTATGAAGCATGCATTTCACAGATGACAGATGAAGAATTGAATACAGAAATTTTAAAATACATTTGTGAAGAAAAAGTGGAGCAAGAAGCAGAGCAAATGGAGGAGCAAATGTCTGAACTTATTGAGAACCCAATGCATTCAGGCGAAACATCACTGTTTTGGGGAATACAAATCAAAGATATCACCCAGAAGCTTGATAGAATATGGAACTCCCATTCCAAGTCAAGCACCATAGAAGACCTCATGATTTTCTTTCTTTCTTTTCAGGAACCACTGGAGCAATAAAGGTTAAAAAGGTGGCACAAGCACTGAATGGGACAAAAGTCTTTTTACCCTTTTACCATTGGAAGAGACCCTTCAAAAGCAATGCACACGGGATTTTCTTTAATCGGACGTCCAAAACGACGTTGAAACCTCCTTGATGGATAGATTTCAGTCACGTTTGGCTGAAGATGAAAAATTTAGCTCTAGCAGGGAGGCAACCCATGCACTTTGTTGTAATTTTTATTTTTATATTTTGTGTATACATGTTGTAGAGTTTTTAATTTTGTGTGTTATTTTTGTAGGGAAAAGCTCAACCAAAGCATAATACAGAAGGAACGGTGTTTGGCAAAGATAAGAGATAATTCATTAGCGATGGCTGAGTAAGGAATGGATTCTTGAGACGCATCCTAATGAATTTATACTAAGCGAATGGCGTATTGCGTACACAATTCTGTTGCCTTAATTATTGCTTTGATTTGCTTTTCTGTTGTAATTATCTTTATTTTCGTAGACAAGATCCATACTTTTTGACCTTTCACGATTTCTTTTGTTGTTTAGCTAACAAACGTCCTACGGTAGGTACTAGTGCTACTATTACTCACCCATTTTCAGGTTCTATAAATTCAGCTATACTTTTCTCTCTTCGACACATCCAGATATACATCCAAATAAGAGAAAGTAAATGGAAGCAAATTCACAGCGGCGAGTCAAGCGAATTTGTGTTTTCTGTGGATCCAATTCTGGTAATAAACCAGAATTCATTGAGGCTGTAAAGGAATTGGAGAGAGTCATAGCAGAACGAAATATGAACCTAGTAAATGGCGGTGGCAATCTTGGATTGATGGGAAGCATTTCAAAGGCCGTTCAGGAGGGTGGTGGTCATGTTTTGGGAATCATTCCAAAAACTTTGGCAGACGAACATATAATCGGAAAAATAAATGGAGATGAACGTATTATCTCGGGGATGTCTGAACAACTCCTTGAGATGGTCAATACTGCTGATGCGTTTATTGCTTTACCAGGTGGGCTCGGAATGTTTGAAGAAATATTCACAGTGGCATCATGGACGCACTTGAACATTCATCGGAAGCCCATTGGATTACTCAACATTGAACATTTTTTCGATTTTCTGTTTGTATTTCTTGTGGAAGCCAAAAGACATGAGTTCGTCACAAAATCAGTACATGATATTTTCCTGACTGCAACAAAGGCCGAAGAATTAATTGACCAAATCCTAACCTTTGAACCAAAAATCGACCCCATTCTTTCCAAGTTGAGCTGGTCAGATAGCGATCGTGGTAAGAAGCGTAAATTGGACATAGATCTTAATCTGTAATTTTTCCTAAACCGGATATTATCTTCTAAACTCTTCTTCTACTGTTTAAGACATTGGGGACAATTCTCATTTAGGTTTGGGGGAGGGAATTAGTTGATCAGTATCTTATTTTTAGTTGTGTGTTGTTTTTATTTTTAGTCCAAAATTTTTCGAAAAATACAAAAAAAAAATTTGAAAAATTTTCAAAAATTACAAAAATATTTTGCGTTTTTGTATTTTTATTTTGACTAAAAAGGTGAAATTGGTAAGAGATAGCTGAGTAAGGAGTTTCCACTCCTGAGACGTATCTCAAACCTAATTCGGAACTAGTTAATTTTTGTTTATATTCTTTTGAATTATTTAATTTGTGAATTCTCCATAAAACTGACTAAAATGGATCTTCATATGCTCAGTTAGCAGATATTATCAACATGCATTGTAACATACGGACCTGACTAAAATTGAAAAGTTTGTAATATTCAGTGCTCTAGTTTAATTGGAGGAAACATCTCAAAAAATGATAGAGTAAAAAAAAAACATCTGAGATCCGAGTTATTAAGTTTGTAAGGGTGTTTTAACACCTAGTTCCCTAAAGCCAACTGGTTTGGGAGTCACTGGCCCAAAGCTCGCTACATGGATCAAAGATGCTGCAAAAATATATATATATCTGAAGTCTGAGTAATTAAGTCCGTAGGGGTGTCTTAACACTTGGTGCCCTAAAGCCAACTGGTTTGGGAGTCACCGACCCAACACTCGCTACATAGATGGAAGATATTGTATATAAATAAAAAAAATCAAAAATCAAAGAAAAAAATCAGAAAAATCAGAAAAATTATTCCATTGCTGCAAAAAGGTGTGAATTCTGATAAAACTTTTGGATAAAAATATTACTCTCTTATCAAATGCACTTGTAACTGTTGTGGGCAAAAATGAGTTGATTAATATTTTATCGGCTGTGCATATGGAGAATGGTAAATATAATCGGAGAATTTACTTATTCAGTAATTTAGAAAGAAAGAAAACAACTAGTAACTTGGAGTAGAAGTTTCACCTGATTAGTCACTAACTTTTTTATTCTCTTTTCTCTTGTCTTTTTGCTTTTGTGTGCATTATTTTTATTATCTTTTTACTTTTGTAAAACGTTTATGGGTATCGTTGCTGTAAGCCCTCACGAGACTATAACTCGTCCACTAGGGACACCTATGGGTTTTAAAGGCTTGTTGCATATGCTAAATGCAACCGTGATCCATACGAAAGTGGCTTAGTTTAATTTTAATTATTTCTTGTATTTTATTTTGTTGTTTTACTCGAGGACTAGAAAAATGTTAGGTTTGGGGGTGTGATGAGTGGAAAATATATCAATATTTACCGCTTATTTTACTTAATATTTTGTTTAGTTTCTCGGGTTTGATGAACGTTTTGATGTGTTTTAGTTTATTTTGCAGATAAAATAATATTTGGACACAATGAAATCATTTAGGACGAAATGTGGGTCAAATAAGGGCAAAAATTGGACTTGACATATTAATTTTGGAGATTGGAAACTTGAAAGGGCGTTTTAACGAAGTGCAGTTTTGGAAATTCCAGTTTTGCGCAACTGTCGTATTTTGGTCATAACTTCTTACTTCGATATCGGATTGAGCTGATTTATGTTCCAGATTAAAGAAGACTCAAAGATCTACAACTTTTAAAAACAAAATAATTTCTAACTCTGAATATGTCATACCCGAAATTGATGAACCATCCAAAAGTGTGTTGTGTGTAATTATTAAAGTCATTTTCAATCATTTTCAAAGCAAAAAATAAATTAATAAATAAATAATAAAAATTATCAAATCACCACCAAACATGATAAGCAATTAGTGGAGCAATTAATAATGGATTTGGTGGATGATTTGATGGAGGCAAAATTTTACCTATAAATACCAAGCCATTTCATTTGTAAATTCATACTTTCTTCTAAGGAATTCCTTAAGAATACTAAGAAGATTGTATCTTGTTTGTTTATTTACAGCTTTCAGTAATTAATTTCCGCTTTCACACTTTCTTTTCTTTACTTTTCAGTTTTTACTTTCCGCAATTTACTTTTACGAACAATACTTTTCTTTCTTTAATTTACAATTTATACTATTCACCATGAGGAGGTAACTTCCCCCTGCTATGGTGAAACGTAATTCTTTTACTATTTCTATTTAGATTAATCTCCATTAAATATAGTATATTCACTATTTAAAATTTGACTTAAAAAGGATACCGCCAGATTGGTCGGTTGATAATTCATTTTAATCTGGTTTAAACCTGGCTAATTAAGGATACCGCCAGATTGGTCGGTTGGTAATTAAATTTTCTTACCGCCTATATGGCAGGTTTATTTTGGTTCCGCCTTTATGGCTGGTTGGACTTAATTTGACTTAATCAGGTTACCGCCTATATGGCTGGTTGGTAAAATAATCACAAGTTAATATATTATATTAAGGGAGATATCTAAATAGTAATTAGTAAAAGTTGATCATTTTACCTTAGCATTTTATTTTATTTTATTGTAATTTACTTCTCAGCTTTTACTTTATGTCTTTTACTTTTCAACATTTTTACTTTATGTCTTTTTCTTTTAAGTTTTTACTAGTCATAGTTATGTGTTAGTTATCTGGGGTTGTGATGACTTCTAATATCACCGGTTTATAAGGAGTTATTTTATAGTTTGGGTAATTTAAAGGTTTACTTATTAAGTCTTAAGCTTAATGCTTCTTGTTGTCTGATCACCAATAAGATTGATATGGTAAATCTAAAATAAACTTGACAAATGAATTTTAGGTTTCAGCCTTAGACTTAATAGCTCACGATCTTCCTTGAGGATAGGTAACCCTTTAATAGATTTTCTTACATGATAGACATATACTTGTTAGGCAGGGGTAGCCATAATTGGAACTTAAACTTAATGAATCCAGGTAATTTGGTTGACATAGACATATGGTTCAATTGGGTTAAACTGAGTATTTGCGTCTGATCATCGACAGAGGCTTTCGTATAATTTAGTGTTCCAGGTTAGTAAACCAATTTATTACACAAACATAAAATAATCACTTCATCTTTTAAAAGATATTAGAAAGATTCAAAACCATAGATCTTTGAGTCTTTTGTTATTTTCTTTAGTATTTTCTTTTGTTTATTTTATTTATTTTAATTAAGGAAAACCACATTCAACCAACCAATCAAACAATCAATTCCATTCTCCTTATAATTAGATACATGTATATAAATAGTATCAATAATTAATAACAACAGTAGGAATTAAGTCCTCATATGATCGATATTATTATACTCCTTGAACGATACGTGCACTTGCGTTATACGTGTGTGTTTATGCCGGTCACATGTACACCAAACAAGTTTGGAAATTGGTTGATGTACCAGAAGGCATTGTGTCTATTGGTATCAAATAGGTCATCATGGTGAAGACAAACATGGACGGCAACATATAAACGTACAAAGTTAGGCTTGTAGCGAAAGGGTATCGTCATCAACATGGTGTCGATTACGAAGAAACCTTTTACCTGTTGCCATGATTAAATCCATTCGGATAATGCTTGCTATTACTGCATATTTCATTATGAAATATGGCAGATGGTCATCAAAACTGCTTTCCTTAACGGAAACCTTTTGGAGGATGTTTTATACAACAAACCAAAACATGCAAAGAAGGTTTGCAAGCTAATTCGATCCATTTATGGATTGAAGCAAGCATTGTGTTCTTGAAACCAACGTTTTGATGAGATCATATTACAATATGGTTTCATTTAAAACGAAGGTGATTCTTGTGTATATAAGAAGGTTAGTGGGAGCGCACTGACATTGGCTGTCTTATACATTGATGATGTATTATTTCTTGGAAATAACATTCTCATGGGCTTTCATTAAAATTCTTCATGGAATACTTAGGAGATACAACCTTTATTCTAGGAATAAGGATCTACTGGGATAGATCTAAAAGTTGTTGGCACTCTCCGAGAACTCGTACATTGAAAGACATGTACGCGACCTAGTGTCTCATATGCTTTGAGCATTTGGAGTCACAATCAGGCCGATCCAGGTGATGGTCACTGGATTGATGTTAAGAACATCCTTAAGTATCTTAGACGAACTAAGGATGTTTTCTTAAGCTATGGAGAAAGAGAACTTGAAGTGACTGGGTTCACCGTTGCAAGTTTCCGAACTGATGAAGACTACTTTGAGTCGCAATAACGTACATATTTTGTTTGAACAACGAAATAGTGAGCTGGAAATCTTCCAAGCAAGATATTGTTGCCGAATCAACAAAAGAGGATTATATTGTTATAGCTGAGGCAGCAGAAGAAGTATTTTGGATCTATAAAATTCCTAATTAGATTAGGAGTAGTTCTATTAGCAGCTGAGCTAGGCTACAACACAGGCTAAAGAATTACGGTCTCATCAATGATCTAAGTATGTACTTCGACGGTTTTATCTGATTCGTGAGATCATACATCGTGGCGATGTGATGATCGAATAAATCGCATCAGATGATAACCTTGTAAATCCAACTGACGAAAGTGATATCTTAGCATAAACATGAGTGACCCGTACATAGTTCAAGTATTGGAAATTGAGTGATTGGCTATAGGCCAAGTGGGAGATTGTTGGACAATTATGACCCATAGCATCACTATTTTGTGAAGGACATGGTGTTCTTGAACAAAATTAACTATGTGACAAAGGAAATTGCTCTTTTATCATTTTGTAATTAGATTACTCGGATATATAAATGATAAAAGTCCTTATGATTATTTCTGGATTAATAAGATATGAGACAGTAATAATCCATGAAAGGTTTAATCATTAAATATCCCTAGTCATAATATTATCGAGACTAGACATTGATAATGCGAAATAGACTAATATTATATTTGTGCGCGTTATGGAAGGTGTAATGGTATAATTCTCATATATTTAAGTATTGGATACTCATGCATGTGTGATATGAGGTTCTGTTTGCCGATGGTACGGGAACAGCTTCGCTCTGGATAGACCCCTCAGAATCCCATTGGTAGTTGACTATGTGTCTATGGGAATCTGAATCAGGGTAGGTGTATTTGGTCTTAACCTGAGACTTGCATCGCTAATACTTGTGACAAACAGTACACTTTGCTTTTGGTCATCCGGGGCTTTAACAGGTTCTGTGTACGCCTCTTCTGGGTATACAGAGAATCGTAGTATATTGGGTGTGATGTCAAGTATCACTTCAGTCATATGGAGATGATGATCACGTAGGATACAGAACTAGTACTCTTAAGTACTGCAATCATCTGGATAATATGACTAGGTCATGATTATCCGATTATAGAAACTAGTTGCCAGTGATCCGATATATGCTTCGTACGTTGTAGAAACAATTCCAGCCCTAGGCCTAGCATGTGACATCCAATACTGGATCGTAATGCGCAATACTTAGTATACTACACTTAATAAAGATTATATATTCCTTTAAAGAATATTTCTGGAGAATTGGGTAGGCACAGTGCTTTGCTAGAAGCCAACTATGTCTTGTAAATCGGTAAGAACGTGGCGGGTACGCACATGTTCGGATAGTCCGATGACTGGATTTACTGCCAACATATCCAGGGATCTCTTGGGCCGCCTCCCAAAGATTCACCGATGATATTTGACTCGAACAGAATTAATTTGGGATTAATTATGAGAGAGAAAATTAATCTGGGATTAATTATGGCATAGTTAATCTGTGATTAATTCGATTAGAAGAGAGAGAACGCGATTAATTTGGAATTAATCGGTAATGTAAATTTAATGGTTAAATTAGAATTTACTATTTAATCTATTTAATTGGGCTAAAATAATATATTGGATATATTAATTGAATTTAGATTTCAATGCGGAATTAAATTGGATTTTAATTCTAGCGAATGAATTAATTTAGAATTAATTCGCAAGCGACTTCCGTAATAATTTTGCTAGGCATTATTATTTAGTTAATTGGATTTAATTACATTGCAATGAAGAATTCGTTTAATTCGGAATTAAACAAAACCGGGCCCGAGCGAAGTTGCGTGTTGAGTTAGCCGACTTAAATTTGGAATTTAAAAGTGGTGGAACCCACTTCACTTACATCACATGTTAGACATATGATGGAAGTGGTTAGGCTTAAAATCATGGATTTGATTTATTAAAAGTAAGCTTGGCTTTGCTTATATAACACTCAAACCAATATCAACACTCAACCTCATTATAAATTAATTTGGTCAACTTTGGAAGTGAATGAATTCACTATTCACAGCATCTCTCATTCCTCACCAAAGCTCAAAACTGTGAGTTTCTTCTTTCTCCATGGATTTTTGTTGCAAAAATTCAAGTAAGCTAGCACTTCAAGGAGTCAAACAAGGTGATAGGGAGACTTACCCAAGTGTTGGAAACAACATAGAAAGCTTGGAGCTTCTACACATCCATGGAAATTTTTGAAATTCAAAGCCGATCAATGTGAGTATTCCGCAACTCCCTTTGATTAATTCACACACGAATCACTCTTAGAGATCATTGGCATGTTCTAAGAACACTAACAAGGACATGTGTCATAAAACTCAAGATGAGAGAGATGTAATGAATCGGATCTCGTTCGCTTAAGCAGTCGGATCGATCATGTATGTCATGACTTGTACGCGACCTGGTGTATCATATGCTTTGAGCATCTGTAGTCATAATCAAGCCGATCTAGATGATAGTTACTGGATTGATATTAAGAACATCCTTTAGTATCTTAGACGAACTAAGGATGCTTTCTTAATTTATGGAAATAGAGAACTTGAGGTGACTGGGATCACCGTTGCAAGTTTCCAAACTGATAAAGATGACTATAAGTCACAATAAGGGTACATATTTTGTTTGAACAACGGAACAATGAGCTGGAAATCTTCCAAGCAAGATACTATTGCTGATTCAACAACAAAAGTGGAATTAATTGCTACTGCTGAGGCAGCAAAAGAAGTATTTTGGATCTATTAAATTCCTAATTGGATTAGGAGTAGTTCTGTTAGCGGTTGAGCTGGGCTATAACACAGGCTAAGGAACCACGGTCTCATCAATGATCCAAGTATATAATTAAACGGTTTCATCTGATTCATGAGATCATACATCGTGGCGATGTCAAGATCGAAAAGATCGCATTAGATGATAACCTTGCAGATCCACTAACGAAAGCGATATCTCAGTAAAAGTTTGAGCGACACATACATAGTTCAGGTGTTAGACACTTGAGTGATTGGTTATAGACCAAATGGGAGATTGTTGGACAATTATGACCCATAACATCACTATTTGTAAAAGACATGGTGTTCTTGTACAAATTAACTATATGACAAAGGAAATTTCTCTTTTATCATTTTGTAATTGGATTACTTGGATATATATAAATGATAAAAGTCCATATAATTAGTACCGGATTAATAAGATATGAGACAATATTAATCCACGAAAGGTTTAATCATTAAATATTCCTAGTTGTAGTATTATCGAGACTGGACATCGATAATGCGGAATAGACTAGTATTACACTTGTGCGCATTATGGAAGCTTAACGGTATAGTTCTCATATATTTAAGTATTGGATACTTATGAAAGTGTGATAGGAGGTTCTGTTAGCCGTTGGACCGGGAACAACTTCTCTCTTGATAGACCCATATGAATCCATTGGTAGTATGACTATGTGTCTATGGGAATCCGAATCAGGGTAGGTGTATGTGGTCTGAACCTGAGACTTGCATCGCTAATAATTGCGACAATCAGTACGCTTTGGTTTTGGTCGTCAGAGGCTTTAACAGGTTCTATGTACACCTCTTCTAGGTTTACTGAGAATCGTAGTGTATTGGGTGTGATGTCAAGATAGTAGTATCACTTCAGTCATATGGAGAAGATGATCACGCATGGATACAGAACTAGTACTCTAAATGTTGTAGCTATCGGGATAGTATGACTAGGTCATGATTATCCGATTACAGAGACTAGTTGCTAGTGATCGGATATATACTTCGTACGGGACAGACACAATTCCAGCCTCAGGCCTAGCATATGACATCTGATTCTGGATCATAATACGCAATACATTGTATACTACGCCTGATACATATTATATATATATTCCATGTTGAATATATTTATGGAGAATTGGGTAGGCACGGTTCTTTGCTAGAAGCCAATCATGTCTTGTAAATCAGTAAGAACGTGGTACCGGGTACGCACGTGTTCGGATAGTCTGATGACCGTACTTCCAACATATCCAGGGATCTGTTGGGTCGCTTCCCAAAGATTCACCGATGAAATTTGACTCGAACAGAATTAATCGGCAAAGTAAATTTAATAGTTAATCTGTGATTAATTACGGCAAGAATTTTATCTGGGATTAAATTCGTCTAGAAGAGCGAATGCGATTGATTTGGAATTAATCGGTAAATTAAATTTAATAGTTAAATTGGATTTTACTATTTAATTTATTTATTTGGGCTAAAATAATATATTGGATATATTATTTGAAATTGGATTTCAATGCGGAATTAAAATTGGATTTTAATTCAAGCGAACGAATTAATTTGGAATTAATTCGTAAGCGACTTTCGTAATAATTTTGCGAGGCATTATTATTTAATTAAATTGGATTTAATTATTTAGCGTCGAAAATTTCGTTTAGTCGGATTAAACGAACCGGGCCCAAAGTGTGTTGTATAAGCCAACTTGAATTTTGAATTCAAAGGTGGGACCCACTCACTTACATCACTTGTCACTATTTGTGATAGGTGTAGTTGGCTAATTAAATGTGATTCATTTTACACACTACACACACACCTTTTGAAAGTCAACCTTTGTATTTAAGTTTTTGGAAAACCAAAATACAATATTCACTTCTCTCTTTCTTCTTCCTTGCTCAAAACCGTGAGCCTCTCTCCCTTGGAGAAAAATTTTTGTTGCAAAAATTTGGGAAAGCTAGTACTTTGGGAGTCTTTGAATGTGATAGAGAAACTCACCCAAGAGTTTGGAACTCATTCATAAAGCTTGGAGCTTATACAACAAAGAAAAAGTCTTGAACTTCATCCGATCATTGTAAGTTTTTTCGCAACTTTCTTTGATTTTATTCACACATAAATCTTGTTTAGGATCCTTGGGCATGTCTAGGACACTAACATGCATACCTGAGATGGCTCGGAAGTGGCTTTAGTTCCAGCTACAGTGGTTCTTCAATCGAGGGCTTGATTCGCTCATTTTTTGGTAATTCCAAACTTTCCACCTGTGGTGTTGATCTGAAGCGAGAGGGTCCGTCAAGATAGTTGATACATTCCAGAATCTCATTCTCTAGTTCTCTATCAGTCATGTTGGTGATGCATGCTTCAAGTTTGTTAGTGGAAAGTTGCATTGCATCAGTATTCTGGATGATACTATCTATTACATCAAGTCAGAAACATTTCTCCTCCTTTTCGTAATTCGAGAATTCCATGTCTTTGCAAACATCGAATGTTACTTCTTGGTCCTGTACCCTCATGGTTAGTTCACCTTTTTGTACATCAATAATGGTTCGACATGTAGCCAAGAATGGTCTCCCGAGGATGATGGGTACATCTTTGTCTTCCTCTATGTCAAGGACAATTAAATCTACAGGGAAAATGAATTTTTCGACTTTGACCAATATATCTTCCACTACACCTCTCGGAAATGTGAGCAATATGTCAGCAAGTTGTAGAGTAACTGAGGTGGGATTTGCTTCTCCAATCTATAGTTTCCTGTAAATAGACAAAGGCATCAAGTTAATACTCGCACCTAAATCACACAAAGCCTTACTGAAGTAATGTTCTCCTATGGTGCACGGGATGGTGAAACTACCAGTATCTTTCAAATTTGGGGGAAGCTTCCTCTGAATGATGGCGTTGCATTCTTCTGTCAATGCTACTGTCTCGTAATCTCCCAATCTTTATTTTCGTGACAGAATATCTTTCATGAATTTGACATAATTGGGCATTTATTCCAACGCTTCTGCAAATCGAATGTTGATATGCAGCTTTTTGAAAATCTTCAGGAATCGAGCAAACTACTTGTCCAGTTTATGTTTCTGAAGAAGCTGTGGAAATGGTGGAGGTGGGATGAATCTTTCTCGATCATTTTCTTTTGCTTCTTTTTCCTCCATCTGTGGATCTGTTTCGCTGCTTTCTTTTGGAACTTCTTCAGTGGATGCCTTGACTCTAACATATTTGTTGATTTCAGTACCACTTTTCAAAGTAATTGGTTTGACATTGCTCATTCCCTCTGTTCCTTGGATTTGATTCTGTGTTGCTAGGAAGGTTACCTTGTGGTCTGTAACTCTGATCATTGGCCAGTTGTCCTATTTGATTCTCGAGTGCTTTAATAGAAGTTGAATGGCTTTGATTCAATGCTACTTGATTTTGAACCATAGCTGCTAAAGCATCGTATTTTTCTTCTTGCTTTTCAACTGGGTCAGCACTTCTGTTATTCCTGGTTCTTTTTCATACTTCTGGCTTTTGTTTTGCTGTTGGAATCCTGGTGGTGGCATATTCATTTGCCCTGAATTGTTGCTCCATGCGAAATAAGGATTATTCCTCCAACTTGGGTTGTAGGTACTAAAATATGGATTGTTTCTCTGTCTGTTGAAATTGCTGATATAATTCATCGTCTTATCGTGTTGTTTGTAAATCGTGAACTTGTGGATCTAGCATTACCATACATGCTAAGGGTTTTCATGAATTTACATATCTGATCCAGCTTGGCATTCAATGCTGTGTTGGCTCCAACTTCGTAAATTCATGCTATTCGTTGAATCATGCTCCTTTCTGTTGGCCACAAAAAATTATTGTTGGCCATTTCTTCAATTAAGTCCCAGGCCTGAACTTCTCCTTTTGCCATTAAAGCTCCTCCAGCAGCAGCATCTATTGTGGTTCTCATTAATCCAGAAAGTCCATTATAGAAGGTTTGGACTTGTAGCCACTTTGCAATCTCATGGTTATGATATTTTCTAAGAAACTCCTCGTATCTTTCCCAAGCTTCGCAGAGGGATTCTGAGTCATGTTGCACAAAGAATGTGATGTCATTCCTCAGTTTTGCAGTTCTGGTTGGGTAAAATATTTTGCGAGGAATTTGGTGGCAAGAGTGTTCCAAGATCTTAAGGAACCTCCTGGTAGTGAATGTAGCCAAGCCTTGGCTCTGTCTTTCGAAGAATATGGGAACACACAGAGTCTCATTGCTTCTTCTGCTGCTCAAATGTAATTAAATGTGCCGCAAACTTCCAGGAAGTTACTGCTGTGGGCAATAGGATCTTCAGTTGCATTCCCCTCAAACTGAACTGATTGTTGTATCATCTGAATGCATGTTTTGATGTCACACGTATTTTCTGGTAAGGGAGGAAGTAAAATGCATGATATGAAGCCTTCATCGGAATAGTTCTTTCTCGAATGGGAATTGGTGGTGCAACCTCCAAAGGTTCAGGTTCTTGATTGTTTATGTTGATCAGTGCTTCTTGGACTTCTCGCATTTCCCTTCTCAATTTTCTGATAGTTCTTTCAATCTCTGAGTCAAGCAGACGGATTTCAAAGCTTCTGGTTCTTCTCATGTAGTGACTGAGAACCTGAAACACAAGAAAACAAAAATAATAAGTAAAAACAAATTAGACACAAGTGAAAGTATCTAACCCCAAAATTAATAGTGAAAGATAAATAAGTCCCTGACAACAGCGCTAAAAACTTGACCGACACACATTACACAAGCGCTTGTATCGCTCAAGTAGTATAAAATGTATCGATCCCATGAGGACTTAATACCTAAGCTATCAATTTATGAAGTTAAATATTTACGAGTATCTAATTGATTGATTGTTGGTTGGATGGTGATTTTTATCTGAAACAAGTAAATAAAACAGTGCGAAAGTAAATTAAAGGAAAACTCAATATTATGAAGATATCTAGGGTTGTGAATCCTTCCAATATCTTTTAAGGATAAAGTGATTATCTCATGTTTGTGTAATATATCGGTTTATTAACCTGGAACATGCAGTTATGCAAAAGCCTCTTTCGATGGTCAGATGTAAACACCCAAAGTAACCCAATTAACTATATTCTTATGTTAACCAAGTTACCTTAATTCATTAAGATTAAGTTCCAATTATGACTACCCCGCCCGATAGGTATATTCATATCCTGTAAGGAAATCTACCTAAGAGACATTACCCCAAGGTGAGATCATGAGCTATTGAGTCTAAAGCTAAACCGAAAATCCATTTTCCAAATTCATTTTAAGTTTACCAAATCAATCTTATTAATGACCAGTTAACAAGAAGCATTAAGATTAAGACTTAAAAAATATATATTTATATTACCCAATACATAAAATAACTAACTTATAAACCGATGATATTGGAATTCATCACAACCCTAGATAAGGTATTTAGTTACAACCCATATCTAGGACTATTAAAAACTTAAATAAAGAAAATGACATAAAGTAAAACTTGAATAATAAAAAGTAAAATAAACAATGAAATAAAATGTTGGGGGTTAGAGGATCCACTTTTATTACTTCTAATTTAGAAATCTCTCTTATTATAATATATAAATTGCATGACATTACCAACCGACCATATAGGCGGTATCCTGATTAAGTCAAATTTTTGATTAATTCCAACCGACCATAAAGGCGGTATCCAATTAAGTCAGGTTAAAATCAATTTAATTAAGTCCAACCGACCATAAAGGCGGTATCCCATTAAGTCAGGTTTTAAGATAGTTTATATATTATAACTAAGGGAGATTAATCTAATTTATAATCATAAAAGCTTTACCTTTCATCCTAACAGAGGGAAGTTACCTACTCATACTTTAAAGTAAAATAAAGAAAGATCTATTTCTTAAAATATAAATTAAATACAAGAAAGCTGTAAATAAGCAAACAAGATACAATCTTCTTAGTATTCTTAAGGAAATCCCCAGAAGAAGGTATGAAAATTTCAAATGAATTCGGCCTCAATTTATAGGCAAAATTTGGTCCGCGTGAAGCTCTGTGCGTCATGACACGACATTGATCTTTGACGCATGTATGCGGTTTGATGAGATGATGACACATGGCTATCAGTAGAAATTATTGGCTCGACGTCGCGACGCGTGAAGGCTTACGCGTCGCGACGCTGACATATTGCTAACGTAAGTAATAACGCGTGTCGGAAAAATGAATTATTATGCTGACGTCATGATAACGTAATGACGACGTAGGTGCTGACGTGGCACTGATGTTTCAATGACGAGTGTCGACAGTATAGTAACTACTGCGCATCACGACGCCGAGAGTGTTGCGCGTCGCGATATAAAAAGTTATATTTTTGCCCTTTTTATCCGTTTTTCACTGTTTTGGCCCCGATTTGATTCCAGTGGGTCCTGAAACCTTATTTATCTATAAAATACACAAAACACATCAAAATATTCACAAAACTCAAGAAATTATACAAAATATTAAGTAAAATGGGCGATAAATATTGAAATATTTCCCGCTTATCAAGGTCCAGATCGCAGGCATGCCTAGAGTGTTACAGCTCGTGCAGTTTCTTCTCTATTAGTGGCCTAGCAAGGGTGGGGTTCCCCAGTATGTATGACATGTGGACGATCTTATTCAGGAGCTTGTAGGATTTGGGGCAGAAGTGTTTACCGATATGGACAGATGGGTTATTAGAAGAGAGATTGTCTAGTATCAGTAGACCAGTTGCCACCTCTCAGTGCTACTCCATCGGTACCCCAACCACAGCCCAATAGGATTATGGGAGGAGGAGAGCAGAGATCAGTGTATAAGGGTTAGAAAACAGAAGAAATGGGACAAACAGTGGCTGACCGAGGACATGCTTCCACTAGTAGAGCTCACGATAGGGTGTACACTCTCACACCTTAGAATGCTAAAACATCTAATACAGATGTCACATGTACATTATCAGTTGGTTCTCTGCATGCTAGAGTATTATTTAATTCGGGCACCACTTATTCTTTTATATCACCATATTTTGTAACTTACCTGGGTGGAGACACAGAGCCATTAGATTCACCCATTATCATTACTACAATAGTAAGAGATCCTATAGAGGCTACACGGGGAGTCAATGCTTTTTCAATTGATGTCGATGGGCACATATATTACGTTAATTTGGCAGTGTTAAACATTTTGGGTTTTGATGTCATCTTGGGGATGGATTGGTTAGCTACACACCACGGGGTATTAAATTATTGAAAGATGACTGTTTAAATTTATCAGAGGGATATGAGTGTAGTGCCTCATAATTTGATATTAGTAATGCAAGCGTATAAGCTTATTCGAAAGAGAAACGTGGGATACTTAGCGTATGTGACATGTAGTAGAGTGGAAGAAAATAGCATTGAGCACATTCTGGTGGTAACGGAGTATCCTGATGTTTTCCCAGATGATTTGCCTGGCTTGCCACAGGATAGAGAGATCGAGTTCTTTATAGAAGTAGTTCCAGACACGCAGCCTATATCGATTCATCCATATAGGATGGCCCCTGCAGAACTCAAGGAATTGAAGGCAAAGTTGCATGAATTGCTGGATAAGGGTTTTACTCGCCCCAGCTTGTCTCCATGGGCCACTCTAGTGTTATTTGTAAGGAAGAATGATGGTACACTTATGTTGTGTATAGATTATCGACAGTTGAATAATATGATGGTCAAGAATAAATATCAGTTACCGAGGATTGATTACTTATTTGATCGGCTACAGAGGGTGCAATGCTTCTCAAAAATCGACCTTCTGTCAGGGTATCATCAGTTGAAGATTAAGAAGAGTGATGTACTGAAGACAGCCTTTCAGACTGGATATGGACATTACGAGTTCTTGGTAAGGTCGTTTGGCTTAACTAAATCCCCCACGACCTTCATAGATTTGATGAATAGGGTATTCATACCCAATCTAGATCGATTTGTAATAGTCTTCATTGATGATATTATGGTGTATTCACGTAGTGAACATGAGCACATAGAGCATTTGCATCAAGTACTACAGACAGTGAGAGAAAATAAGTTGTTTGCCAAATTTTCTAAGTGAGTTTTGGTTGTCTAGTGTTGCGTTTCTGGGACACGTTGTGTCAAAAAAAAATCGATGTAGACTCTCAGAAGATTAAGCCATTTAGAATCGGCACCGACCTACTAGTGTGACAGAAATCCATAGCTTTTTAAGGTTAATGAGATACAATAGGAGATTCGTAGAAAAATTCTCCATGATAGCTACCCCGTTAATACGGTTGACTCAAAAGAATGTGAAGTTTGAGTGGTCAGATGCCTGTGAGAAGAGTTTCCAAAAGCTTAAACGGAAATTGACTACCGCTCTTGTGCTAGCCCTACTATCAGGATCAAGATGATTTATGGTGTATTGTGATGCTTCTAGAGTGGGATTGGGATGTGTGCTGATGTAGAGGGGAAACATTATTGCCTATTCTTCTAGACAGCTAAAGCCTTATGAACATAATTATCCCACTCACGATTTTGAGATGGCTGCAATAATTTTTTCCTTGAAGATATGGTGGCATTACTTGTATGGTGAAAATTTTGGAATTTTCACCGACCATAAGAGACTCAAGTATATCAAGAGTCAAAAGGATTTTAACATGAGTCAAAGGCGATGGATTGAGTTACTGACGGATTATGATTGTTCAATTCATTATTACCCTAGAAAGGGTAATGTGGAAGTAAGAAATCCATGGGAAGTCTAGCTCACTTGTCGATTGAAAAATGGAATCCAGCTAGACAAATGCAGAAATGCATTCTTGATGGAGTGAGGTTTCAAGTAACAACCAGGGAGTATTGTTGGCACAGATTCTAGTCTGATCCATCATGATGCATAAGATCAGAGTTGCTCAAGAAACAGACCCATAAATTAAGTAGATTAGAGGTAAATTAGAGCAAGGCGTGGATGAGGAGTTTCATATAGATAGCAAAATCTCCTTAGGAAGCAAAACAGGATTGTGGTTCCCCTAATTCAAGAGTTGATGCATTCATTGTTGGAGAAAGCTCATGCCTCATCTTACACCATGAATCATGGGATCACTAAAATGTACCATGATCTTAAAGATCTCTATTAGTGGGATGGTATGAAGAAAGATGTTGCGGAGTTTGTTGCAAAATGCCTCACTTGCGAACAAGTTAAATCAAAACATCAGAGGCCAGCAGGGAAGCTTCAAAGCTTAGATGTTCCTGAATGGAAATGTGAGAAGATTACTATGGATTTCGTGGTTGGGCTTCCACGTACCTCAAAACGGTAGGATTCTATATGGGTGATTGAGGACAGGTTGACTAAGTCGGCACAATTTCTGCCAGTAAAGACTAATTACTCAGTAGCTTTGTATGTAAGGCTGTATTTGGACGAAATAGTGTTGTTGCATGGAATACCTATCTCAATAATCTCTGATCGGGGTTCTCAGTTCACATCCAAATTTTGGCAGTCATTTCAGAAAGCTTTGGTTTCCCATATAAACTTTAGTACGACTTTTCCCTCTTAAACGGACGGTCAGTTAGAACGGACCATACAGACTCTGGAGGACATGTTATGAGCTTGTGTAATTGATTTTGAGGATAGTTAGGACCAACATTTGCCACTTATAGAGTTTGCATATAAAACAGTTATCAGACAAGTATTCATATGGCTCATTTCGAGGCTTTATATGGTAGGAAGTGCAAATCTCCAGTGGGATGGTTTGAAACTGAGGAACAAAAGTTGCTTGGACCTGATTTGGTACAAGATGCATTGGAGAAAGTGAAGTTGATTAGAGAACTGATGAAAATAGCTCAGAGTCACCAGAAAAGTTATGCAGATCGCCGGAGGAAAGATTTGGAGTTTCAGGTAGGAGACTCAGTGTTCTTGAAAGTATCTCATTTTAAGGGAGTCAAGAGATTCGAAAATAGGGGTAAGTTCAGCCCTAGCTATGTAAGGCCATTCCAGATACTTTGAAGAGTTGGAGGGAAGGCATATGAGTTGGCGCTTCCATCCAGCATTGATAAGATACATCTTATGTTTCATGTATTTATGTTACGCAAGTACTTGCATGATGAATCTTATGTGTTAGAGCCCCAAATAGTTGATATTCGTCAAGTTTTTTCCTATCTAGAACAACCAGTGGCAATAGTGGATATGGAGACGAGGAAGTTATGATCTAGGTGGATTCCCTCAACAAGGTAGTTTGGTAGCACCACAAGGGACAAGAATCCACATGGCAGCCATAAGAAGCCATGAGAGAGCAATATCCTTAGCTGTTCACAGAAGAAGATACACTTCATACATTTAAGTGTGTTGATTCGATCACGAATCATTTTTAAGAGGGGAGATTTATAGTGACTCGAATTTCATAACTCAACCAAAGTCATAACTTGGTGACTTAGAATTCTTCGAGCATTAGCGAAAATTTTAGAGACGATTTAGTGGGCCCAAGGTAAATAAAGGCCCAAATTCTAGGGATAAAACCAACTATATTTTAAATAATCCAAACAAGCCCAATAAGAGTATAAGCCTAATAAGAATGGCAATTTTGGCCCAAGCCCCTCTATTTCTAGAAAAATCTACATTTTTCAAGGATTGGTTAACATTTACTAAAGTTTAAAATACAAAAGAAAAATGAGAGGATAAAGCAAGAAAACCCCATATTCCACCCCTCTAGCCGAGAACACCATAACCAAAAGCTTGAGAATTTTCTTCATCTCTCCAAATAATTTTAAGTTGACTCAAGTGCTTAATAACCCTATACAAGTTTAGGAAGGAGGAAATGAAGGCTTGGACACTTATTTGGTGAAGATTATCATTGCTTGAGGTAAGGGAAATTTGACCCAAATCTTGATTTATTGAGTCATGATAACTTGATGATGGATATATGTTGATGACTTGAGTTTGATGATGATTGGATGATTACTAAATTAAGAAAATAGTGATTGTGAGAAACCCCTAATTTAAGAAGCCCGAAGCATTGAACTAAGTTGGGGACTATGGGTTTGGATGTTGTAATGATGTTTATAGTATATTAATAATGATTAGCATATTTGTAGTTGATATAACTTGAAAATTGAAAGTGAAGATGGAGAATAAGTGTTGGCCCTGTAATCGTGAAAGCGTCGTGACGCCCAACCCCTAGCGTCGCGACGCATAATAAAAGGATGCCATCAGCCAGTTCTACTCGTTTGAGCATTGCGACGCGAAATTAAAGGAAGCTCATTGCCTCGGTTTTATTTTTATGGGTATCGCGATGCGTAACACTTAGCGTCGTGACGCGTGTGGGAGTCGTAACGCCTAAAACTTGGTGTCGCGATGCGGAACCATCAGTTGCTCACTGTCTCAACTATTTACGTGAGCGTCGCGACGCCCATGGGCCAGTGTTGCGACGAGGGACCAAATTTTTCCAGGATCAGTTTTATCCATTTCAATTTCATCCTAAGATGTTAGATGACACCCTAAGGGTTTCATATAAATGTATATACACGTATTATGTCATGTCACAAGCATAAATCGTCAATCATGCATTACATATACTTTCCTATCAATAGCAAGAAAACTAATGATTTCTTTGACTTTAGATCGACACCAAAGCACTCGAAGATCACCTACGCCGTTTACCGCACCTGACTTGCTATAGCATTGTGAGTGGAGTACTTATTTCAGAATTTTTATTATGTTTCAAGATATGGATTTTTAGTTCTTTCGAATCAATCGATCTTTATTAAAAAAATTATTGAATTATTGATTTCATATGAGTTGAGATATATGATTTAAGAATTTTTGATAAAAATTGATATCAGATATATGTTTTTAATGATGAAAATAATTTCAAAGGCATGATTTTATGACTTTGAAGGCATGGGGGAAAACCCCACCTCATATGTAACTTTGAAATTGACAGATCCAGAATGTGTGTAGATATAGTTCAAGACTAGGGGGACAGCGAGATGTAACGCCCCTGGATCCTAGATTCAGAGTCAGGAGGATAGCATGGATCAACACTCATTGCTCTAGTACAATGGCTTGGGGGACTGTGAGACGTAACACCCTAAGATCACTAGTTTAGGCATATGGGAGGACGGCGAGACGTAACGTCTCCATGCGTCAGATTTTTTTTACATATTTTCAGATATTTCAGACAAATGATTTTACAAATGATTTTTCATAAAAGTTTTGAAAGGAAAGACCTGATTTAAGTTTTATGAATTCAGAAAGTAGTTTTTTATTATGAGCATTTGATACAGTGTTACTAATACTATTTTCTGGTTTTATAGCTCCATTCACTGAGTTCTTTATGACTCACCCCCTCTCTAGTTTTGCAGGATCTTTCCGCTGGTAAGCCACAACTATCTTTTGGAGACATAGATCAGGGATAAGATTAACACTACAATCACTAGTCATGTTGGTCCATCATGTCAGACCTACATTCACATAGAATGTAGTTTCTTTTTATTTCTTTTAGTGTCTGACATTTATATGGTTGTATAGAGTACCCATATTATGTGTATATATATATTCATGTGGTTTATGCATTAAAACAGTTTTATGAAATGTGTATGCCTGCATATAGATGTGATGACTATATAAGAAATGAGTTCTCCTTAATGTCAGTCAGTGGCTTAGGTGACAGTGGGATCTGTTGCCTACCGATAACCTTCCCAGATTGGGGATATTACAGCTTGGGCTTGGATGTGTGTGGTTGGGTTATTGGCTTGGCATTAGAATTAATAAATATATCTAATAAAAAGACTGATATGTTAATGGAGGATCTGGTTCTCAAACTAAAGGTGCAAGAAGATCACTGCAAAAATGAAGGGCGGAATGTTTCAGAATTTGAAGCTAAAGCAAATGTTATTGAGAGTGGAGGGGCACCTAAGCCTAAAAACCAGAAGAACAAATGGAATAATAAAAGAAAAGATAAAACTCAGAAAGTTCTTGCCGCAAAAGGGAAGAATTTCAAGGGAATCAAATATGCTTGTTGGGTGTGTGGAAAAATTGGACACATAACACTAGACTACCGCCATAAGAAAGGAAATCATAGTCCAACTGATAATAACAACAAAAAACAAATAAATATTGTTGAAGAAGAATTTGTTGGTGTTGTTATTTCTGAAGTAAATTTACTGACTGATAGTAAGGGTTGGTGGATGGATACTGGTGCAACAAGACATATTCATGGAAATATAAATATGTTTCTTACCTACACTCCTAACAATGGCGATGAAAAGTTATTTATGGGCAATGCAACTGCTGTAACAGTTGCTGGAAAAGGGAAAGTGGTTCTCAAATTCACTTCCGGGAAAGACCTCGACCTTATGGATGTACTACATGTTCATGAAATTACTAAGAATCTTGTTTCTGATCCTATCTTAAGCAAAGGGGATTTTAAACTTATGTTTGAATCTAACAAATTCTTTCTCACTAAGAGGGAAATATTTTTAGGAAATGACTTTCTCTCTGAAGGGCTCTTCAAACTCAATGTAATTGTTAATGTTAATATTAATAAAATAAATAAGGCTTCTACTTACTTGTTTGAATCTTCTACATAATGGTATGCTAGACTAGGTCACATTAACTTTAAATGTATGCATATAATGGTTAATCTTGGTTTGGTGCCTAATTGTACAAAAGATAATATGCATAAATGTGAAACATGTGTTGAATCAAAGTTTGCTAGCAAGTCATATAAATCTGTGACTAAAAAGTCAAATGAATTGTTAAGATTAATTCATACAGATTTAGGTGATTTTAAATCAATATCAAGCTGTGGTGGAAAGAATTACTACATTACTTTCTTAGATGATAGTAGTATATTTGATACAGAGCAAAGATGAATCTTTGAATATGTTTAAGACATATAAAGCTGAGGTGGAAAACCAGTTAGACAAAAAAATCGAAATATTGCGATCTAATAGATGAGGAGAATATGAATCTAATACTTTGCATAATTTTGTGCTTCTAATGGAATAATTCATCAAACAATAGCACCATACACTCCTCAACAGAATGAGGTGGTTGAACGTAAAAATATAACATTAAAGAATATGATGAATTTCATGCTTAGTAGTTCTGGTTTACCACATAATATGTGGGGTGAAGCTTTACTTACAGCTAACACCATATTGAACAAAATTCAACCAAAGAAGAGTGATCAATCTCCGTATGAAAAATGGAATAAAATGCCACATTCTAATAAAATCTTGAAAGTGTGGAATTTCCTAGCAAATGCTCAAGTTCCCTTACCTAAAAGAGTTAAATTTAGACCTAAAACTATTGATTGTGTGTTTATTGGATATGCTAATAATAGTGCAACATACCGATTTCTAGTAATTAAATCTGAAATTTCGGATATCCAGGTAAATACCATTATTGAGTCTAATAATGTTGAATGGTTTAAGTATATATTTCCTTATAAAGATAGACTTGATAAAAACAAACGAAAAGTGCTTGAATTTAGCCAAGAGAATGAGGTTGATGTTGCCTCTTCATCTGGTGTTCAAGACAATGATTTGGAACTAAATAAATCAACATCACCTCTCCAAGAGAAAGATTTAGAACCTAGAAGAGGAAAAAGAATCAAGGTAGCAAAAGATTATGGACCAGATTTTTTAACTTTTCTCACTAAAGCTGAACCTCAAACATATAAAGAGGCCATAACTTCTTCTGAATCTATTTATTGAAAAGAAGCAATAAATAGCGTAGTACAATCCATTCTACAAAACCATACATAGGAGTTAGTAGACTTACCATCTGGTTACAAGCTGATTGGTTATAAATGGATTTTCAAAAAGAAATTGAAGCATGATGGTACAATTGATAAATACAAAGCTCGACTGGTAGCTAAAAGATATCGTCAAAAATAAGGATTTGATTTCTTTGACACATACTCACCAGTAACTGGAATAACATTTATAAGGATGTTAATTACGAATAATTTGAAAATACATCAAATGGATGTAAAAACTGTATTCTTAAATGATAAGTTAGATGAAGAAATTTATATGGAACAACCTGAAGGGTTTGTAGCAAAAGGATAAGAGAAAAAGTATATAAGCTTGTGCAGTCACTTTATGGACTGAAATAAGCACCCAAACAACGGCATGAGAAATTTGATCATACAATGTTATCACATGGATTTTGGATCAATGAATGTGATAAATGTGTTTACATCAAGAAAATGAATAATGATTCATATATCATTGTATGTTTATATATTGATGATATGTTCAACATGGGACCAAATCTAAATATCATAAACTCCACAAAGAAAATATTGAATTCGATCTTTGATATGAAAGACATGGGAAAAACTGATGTTATCTTAGGAATTCGAATTCAAAGAAGTAGGATAGTTATATTCTCAGCCAATCACACTATATGGAAGCAATTCTTCAAAAATTTGGACATTTTGATAGTAGTCCGTCTAAAATTCATTTTGATCCTAAAGTGCATTAAGAAAAAATATTGGGGATAATGTGTCATAATTAGAATATTCTCGTGTAATTGGAACACTACAATATATCACGAATTATACTAGACCGGACATTACCTACTTTGTGAATAGATTAGCAGGATATACTAGTAATCCTTCAAAAGATCATTAGGATGCTTTAGTTAGAGTATTAAGATACCTAAAATACTCAATAAAGTATGAATTGCTTATACAAAATATCCACCAGTTTTGGAAAAATATAGTGATGTCAATTGGATTTCAAATTATAAGTAAAAAGCAACAAGTGGATATGTTTTTATACTTTGAGGGGTTGCAGTATCTTGGAAGTCACAAAAATAAACATGTATAGCACGTTCAATAATGAAATCAGAATTCATAGCCTTGGATAAAGTTACTAAAGAAGCGGAATGGCTAAAGAATTTATTGTAAGATATTCCAATGTCGCTTTTAACTATAAATGACTTTTAACTATACATGACTCAATACAGAATTTATACTTCTATCGGTAACAATGCATAAATACTATTACAGGACTAAATTAATAAATTAGTTATCATTTTCAATTGAAATTGAGATCAAATATTTGATAACCCAGGGCTAGTGAAGTATATATAGAGTTTCAGAGTTTGGTGACCATTAATGCAAAACCCAAAATACTAACTGTTCCAAGATTTTAACCAAAAGGCAATGATACTACACAATTGTTGCCAATTAAATCATTCCACCGAACAACTTCAATACTTGATAACTCCATTTCTCTACTCTTAAAGCAACTCAACCCAACATTTCTCAAATATAAATACACGTACCAGCTTCTTTTTCTTTACCAACAACAACTTGAATTGAATTCTTCTTCAGTTTCTCTCAAAATCTAATCCATGGTTACCTCCGAATCAGACAACATCTTCTCAACCCACAGCATCCGGCTCTCGTCCGTTGGGCCGGCAAAGGCAACCGGCTCCGACGTGGTTCTTGAGCTGAGTGGCATAGATTTGGCAATGAAGCTTCATTATCTCAACGGTGTTTACATTTTTAGAAGCCATGCAGTACAAGGGATAAGCAATATGCACATCAAGGAAACAACGTTCTATGTGTTCAACGATTATTACTGGACTTGTGGCCGGTTCCGACTATCGGAATCCGGCAAGCCCTACTTGAAGTGCAACGATTGTGGCGCCAGGTTTGTTGAAGCTCAGTGTGACAAAACTGTTGATGAATTGTTAGAAATGAGAGATTATTCTTTTCAGAAGCAGCTTGTTTATCATCAACCAATTGGCCCTGAATTATCGTTTTCTCCTCCAATTTACTTACAGGTAAGTTATATATTAGCTAATTTATTAAATCTTAGTGGTTTATTATTGTTATAAATACACGTCTTATTAATTCTTTAATGAAACAGTTGTGTTTATTTATGGAAATGGACACAGGTCAACCCAACCACACTAGTTAAAGACTCCAACTCACTAATATCGCTTATTTTCATTATATTTTTATAAAATTATGGACCGGGTCCCAAAATTTCGGACTCTAGTGTATATGGATCCAGAAATACCCGGATATGGAAATCCGAATTATTTTTCAATCTATTTTAATTATAGTTGTATAAAATTATATACTTGGGGTCCCAATATTCCATATCCGTGTGGATTCGTATTTGGGTATAACCAGATCATATCAATAATTAGGATTTTAATCTTTTTGCAATTATATTTATATCAAATTATGGTTTCGAATCTTGAAATTCTGAACCCGTGTGGATCCAGATATATCGATCTGGATCTAAAAATCAAGACTTTTTAATCTTTCGGGTATGCAAATCCGAGTTTGACCCGGTTCCTGAAATACTCGTGTCCGAATTCATACGAGTTCGAAATTTCACAACCTGAGTTCATAATTTTTTGTGGACTCTGAGTGTTCTAGGATTACGTAGATCCTTATTTTGTCATTCATACTTCTAATCATCAGAAAAATATTTTTTAAAAAATTATTGGACGCACCAAAATTTAAAGATGCTTTGCGCAAAATATTTTTAGGTGATAACAAAATATTGAAAAAAAAAATTCTTTCCAAAAATAATTTTTATTGAAATATATTACTTAAGAAAATTATTTTAAGTGGAAACAAAGTAATTGATCCCAACTAAAATATGATGGATTATCATCAATCAATTTTCTATTTCCATGTATACTATATATGTGCTCATCTCATGTGTTCCGATATCCATGTTTATCTATCTGGTCATTTTTGTTTTTATATTATTAATTTTTATTTAATGAGAATGATTATATATAGTTGATTTTATTTTTTATAAAAATATAATAGGACTTATAAAAATAATAATAAAATAATAACGTTTACGGGATAATCTAATTAGTTTGGTCTTTCTTGAGTGCTATTTAGTTTAATAATAAAATCTCTTGGAATGATATAAGAGTTGAGCTTACACATCTCGATCAATTAAACTCATCCAATGTTTTAAAAATAAATTAAAAAAAGAACAGAAGCAAAAGTTCAAAGGTGTTAGATTATAATATATTTTCTTATTATAATAGAATTTTTATTTTTTTTTAATTTAATAATAATAAATTTAAATATTAATTAATTTATGAAATTAATACGTTTTTTTACTTTAATATTAGATTATGATTTTATATTGTAAAAGGTTTTTTTATGTTAATAATTTATTATTTTAATTTTATAATTTAATAAAAAAAATAATTGTAGAGATATTTTAATTTTATAATTTAATAAAAAAATAATTGTAGAGATTAAGTTAATTGTGGAAAATTTAATAGTTTTTTTTTTATTTTAATATGATAGTGTAATATGTTTTATTGTTATAATAGAATTCTTATAAAATTATAATATATATTTTTATTATAATATGATTTTATCTAATAGATTTATTAATTTTATTTTATAACTTTAATATGAAGTTGGTAAGGAGACTTAAAAATGATTAACTTATATATATAGATTATAAGGATAAACCTTGGTGTAACGATAAAGTTATTATATAGTGATCTAGATGTCAAAGTTTTGAGTCGCAAAAACATCTTTACAAAAAAAATAAGGATAAGACTGTGTACATGTTGAATCCTCTCATAATCCACAGTGTGGAAGTCTCGTGCATCGAGCCATTTTTTTTATAAAATTATTTTAATAGATTAATTTTTTAAATTGTTGTTATGGAATGAATAAAATATTTTTGTAAAATAAAATAAAGATATTATAGACATTTAATTTTTAAAAAAAAAATCTAACTTCTACTACCAAAAACCCAAAATTCCAACTTCTCCTAATAAAAATAAAATAATTTTTTTTAATCTCAAAAAGGTTTACTCAAATTACAACCAAACATTAAAAAAAAAAAAACCTGTAAAAGCTTTTACATTAATTATTTTATCATCCACCAGAAGTGATACATCTCTTTCTTCTTCCTTTTGCATGCAGGTTACACGGTTCAAATGTGGAGGATTGTCATTGGGCCTTAGTTGGGCCCATGTTCTGGGAGATGCATTTTCAGCTTCTGATTTCTTCAACAAGATGGGCCAAGTTTCGGCTACAATTCAAGCCCGTGGCCCACCGACTTTAACAAAACCAATTTTACCATCCAAGATACGAAAATCAGAAATATCACCCAAGCCAAAAGACCCAATTTCCATAAAACGGGTCAACCCGGTTGGTGACCATTGGGTAACTACCAATAACTGTAAAATGGCCACATTTTCATTCCAATTAACAGCCTCCCAAATTTCACATTTGGAATCAAATTTCAAAAATCAAAATCAACATCAAATTCCAGTTTTTGAGTCTCTTTGTGCCATTATTTGGCAATGTGTAGCCAAAATCAGAGATGGATTTGGACCAAATACTGTGACAATTTGCAAAAAGGGTTCTAATAATTGTCAAATTGTAAGTGCTTTTCAAGCAGATTTTTCTGTCATAGAAGCAGATTTGGAGAAGTTGGCAAAAAAGCTTTGTGATGAAGCTGTTGTGGATGAGAGAAGCCTGATTGAAGAAACAATGGAGGAGGGAAATGGAGTGTTAGATTACATAGTTTATGGAGCAAATTTGACATTTGTTAATTGGGAAGCTGCTGATATTTATGGATTGGAATTGAATGGTCATAAAGCAGATTTTGCTAGCTATTGTATTGAAGGTGTTGGTGATGAAGGAGCTATTTTGGTGCTTCCAGGACCTGATCATTCGAGAAGGAAGGTGGTAAAGGAAGATTTGTGACAGTAATTTTGCCAGAAGATCAAATGCTGGAGCTGAAAACAGATCTCAAAAAGAATGGTTTGTTGCTTTGATTTCAAATATTAGTGCCTGCTTGTAAGACTGATTCAAATGCCACTGTTTTTACATTATTATTATTATTATATTATAGTACTTCTATTCTTATTTTTCAAGGAGATCAAGCCAAACCTAGAATTTCTCTATCGATCATGCCAACTTTGCTAAAATCTCTCTTAATATTATGTCAGTTTTGTTAAGATATTCTGATCAACTATTATCATAAAAATGATGCTATTCGTCCTTACGTCTTGAGCTCGCATCTAACAAAAGCTCTTCTCTTATTAGCTAATATTTTCAGTGCGCAAGTTACGCATCATATTCTAATATCTCAAGGAACATCTATGGAAACCAATAAATATGACACACACCTTTTGTACGGGCCAAATTTGGACCCGAGGATAAAATCGTCTTTTATTTTATTCCTGAGATCAACTTATCTTCTTTTACTCTAACGTGTGTTTATCCGCACAAAGACTTTACTAACAATTATGTTTAAAACCCTTTATGTCACTTGGAGTCACCTTTAGGGTTAATCGAAAACTAACGCTGAACTCTATCGACAATTGAAAGTCGGATTAGTTCAAAAGGTGGAGTGGCATTTGAAGGAGAAAAATAACTTATGACTGAGGCTTGATTGGCTCTTAACATGAAAGATTCAAGGATAAGAACAAGATTTCGAATCCTTATGAGGCAACTCATTGATTCCCGTTATTTTTACCAATCTCATTGTAAGAGGATTATAACTTAAGGGCATAAAACTCTTGTTTTCAATCTGCGTGTCCTGAAATTGTAATCAGACCCCTTGACATGGGGCTTTCTCGAACATTAATATTTTTTGCGGGAACAAAATTAATCATTTTTATAATAAGTGGCATAATTTATTTAAGCTTGTTATTATCAAAGTGAACAAGTAACTAGGCTTATTATTTAATTAGATTAAATCAACCAAATTAACAAAAATGCTCCCCATAGTTTCAACCATGGGCCCTTACTATATAAATGAAATTTGTTCATTTTGCTCTCTCTTTTGGCTTTCCAAAATTAAAACTTAGAGAGAAAACAAAAAAGGTTAGAGAAAAATCTTGGAGTTTTTTTTTAAAAAAATAATAAGGTATTTTCTTTATTCTTTAATTTGGAAAATATTTCTATTGTTGTAGCTTTTGACACATGATGTAGTATTTATTTTCTACTCTCTAATTATGTGTTGAGAATGATGGTTGCCAAAATTGAATGGATATATGCATGTGTAGAAAGTTAGTAAGTTTAATTAGTGTAATATAAACTTACTTTGGTTATTAGATAACTTGTCGTCATTCTAGAGTGTTTGACCACTCTTGTAATACCTAAAATTATTCTTAAGTTCCGTGGCTTTGAATGGTGTAGATATTAATTAGATTAATGTTGAGAAAATTGAATTTAAAGCGTGAAAAATGATTAATTTTGTTCCCCGATTAGATCTGGAAATTTCAGAATTTTGGAGATGAAAATTATGATGTTTAAATGTATTGGATGTATATTGGATATTAGAATAATTGTCAGAAATTATTTCGGAGTGAAAATAAGCGAAAACGGCGTTATCGGATAACTTTTGAGCTAACCGGGTAACAGATGCCCAAGTACTATTGGGGCTGACCTGGGTAGCCCCGTGTGGTATTGATTGGTCGGTTCGGTCGTAAACGCGTTTTATGCTGCGGAAAAATATTTTCATAAAGTTTCTCGGTATTTTCTAAATTATTTATGTTGTTGTTAGATATCGAATAAAATGTTTAGGTGAAATATGAATGAATTATTCATATAGGATATTGAATAATTTATTCGGTAAGTTTAAAAATTTTAAAGTTACGATTTCGTCCGAACCACGCTTCCACCGCGTATCACCCCAACAAGAATTTCATGTTATAATCTAAAATTAATTAATGAGGTTAGCACTTCAAGTTTTAATTTACCTCTTAATACTAATCATAATCCTAAAAAAAAAAAAACATAATCATAATAAAAAAAAATTCTTATTTTCTAATGTGGATTATCCAAACTAATGACAATCACATAGCATAATCACTATCAAGATATTAAACTAATAACAATAAATAAAAATATAATATAGTAACTTAAAACTACAAAATCTAATTTTAAAATTAAAATTCAAAACTCCAAATTCCACAAAACTTGAGGTTGTGTTTTAGAGCTACATGTTGTGGCCATTTTCGTATTGAAATGGCTTTATGCCGTATGTGAATCAAACTCCGGATATGACAGCTTCATGCCATAATAAAATGGCTTCAAGTATTATTTTCATGATGATGATTCGGCCATTTTTGATTATATAAAACAATTATGTTCATATTCGGTGGTTTTTATCGATCATGATCCAATTCAGTGGCTTTGATCATTACCGTATATCATGCTGATAATGATCCAATTTGACGGCTTTGATCATTATTGCTTATGATCATGATGAAAGAAGCCAAACGATCAAAGTCTATGATCACTCAGTGATTGATATGTGAATTGGCTTCAGCCCTTTGGTTTTAGCAAGATGATTATTCGGCTTTGCCATGATGATGATGATGATTCGGATAAGCCGCATGCGATCAGTAGTACATTATTTGTGATTCGCAAATCATTTAAGTCTTACAGATATACTAATCATCATCTTTGAATGCATCATCATTGAATCATTGAATAGCATATTTGTCGAATAAAAAAAAAAAAACAGATTTTATTATAAATAAAAAAGAATATATTTAAGCATATTTATTATAAAGAGAGCGCGTGGGATGCGGAGAAATATCATAAATTGTGGCGTTTTTTTTAATTTATCAACGCCAATTGCAACTGTCATCAGTTTCCGTTTCTGATTTGAATTCAATAATAATTAAAATGTATTAAATTTTTTATAATTTGTCGACACATATATTTTAATTATAATTTATAATTAAGATTTAATTATATTTAAATTATTATTAGAAATTGTATTTCCAATTTTAGGCTCAAAGCCAAAACCTAACAATACATCACTAACACTAACAATCAAATCAACATCTCAAAAAAAGAAAAATATTATCGTCCTCGTCGTCGTTATCATCAGACAAACTTGGGATATTAATATTCCCATTTCACCTTTTGCAGTGTTCCAAGAAAGGTACAAAAGAAATATTAGCGAATCATGATGTTTATATGTTAATGGTTTGTATGGTTGTTATGAATGTGATGTGAATGCAAGACAATAAAAAAGAATTTACGTAGTGTTTCTGAGATGAGTTTGATAATTGATGGAGCAGGGACTGGGGGTTTTGAGATCTTGGCCTCTGCAAAAATTTGATCGGTGAAATTTGGTCAATGGGGATATCATCAGACAACGTTCATGGGTTTGTGCTGGCTGTATCATCAAGCGTGTTCATTGGTTCTAGTTTTTATTTAAAAAGAAAGGCCTCAGAAAAGCTGCGACTACTGGAATAAGAGCAGGTTTCATTTTCATTTTTTTAAATAGAAGAATTCATTTTGATCATTGAATTTGTGTAATTGTTTTCTTGCTTTTTAATATAATTTGATCAGGTTCAGGAGGACATTCATACTTGTATGAACCTTGGTGGTGGGCTGGGATGATAACTAGTATGTTTAATTTTCTTATTACCTCTTTTGGTCTCAATAGAAATTATGAGCTCTTTTGGTCTCACTATTGGTGGTAGCGATACTTGTCATCAGCCATTGCTATTCACTCTTCAGCATCATCACTTGATTAAGATGGATGTTAAAATGAGATATATCTATAGAGAGATCCTAGGCACAGGCATTTGAAATATCAACTTCAGTAGGAGAAGTAGAGACCAACATTCCATTAATTTTCTATATTCCAAGTTCCATTACAGTGTAAGTACATTGTAAACATAACATAATGGCTAATCTGAATGACTTGTCAAAGGAATAATGAACTCTTAGCCTGAAAAACAAAAATGATACACTCACACACATTTTTACTTAAAGTTTTACAAACTCTCTCACTAGCTACAGTGATCTACAGTAAATCACTGTAGGTACAGTGAGAGAGTTAATAAAACTTTAAATAAAGTGTGTATGAGTGTATCATTACTCCCTGAAAAAAGCTGAGAGCTACCCAGAAATTTCGGACATGAAGATAACTTGTAATATAATTTGAAGACATTACCAACTTGATGGGAGATTCTACTTTCAAAAACCTACAATATCAAGTGATCGGTAAAAAGCTTCAATACAAAACCCACATGGTAATTTCAGTTGTTAAAATCATGAAGATATCTTGTGGAAGGTTGTTTGGATATACACAAATTTGCTTACACAGACACACAGAGACACAAAAACACCCACATATATGTTTTTTTGCTAAAAAGAGTATTAAATAGACATATCAATATCTCCTCTGTGATTTAGACCCTCTGGTGATCTTATTTTGTAGTGATTGTTGGGGAGATAGCTAATTTTGCAGCCTATGCATTTGCACCTGCAATTCTTGTAACTCCTTTGGGAGCTTTGAGTATTATATTCAGGTAATTGTTGTGTCAACATTGATTGCAGTAGAAAATTCAAGAGAATTTTTATTTTTATTTCTTTTTTTTTTTTTTTTTCTGATGAGAGAATCATTATGCAGTGCAGTGCTAGCTCATTTTATTCTGCAGGAGAAGCTGCATATTTTCGGTGTGCTTGGATGTGCACTCTGTGTGGTGGGCTCTGTAAGTATCGTTTTACATGCTCCACATGAGAGAGCTATTCATTCTGTTACGGAACTCTGGCACCTCGCTACACAGCCAGGTATTTAACAAGTAAAAGAAAAGTAATTGATTAATTGTTTCAGTAGCTATTTATCAAATTAACACAATTGTTTCGTTAATATAGGTTTCCTTGTCTATGGTGCCATTGTTCTGATTGTGGTCAGTGTCCTAATTTTTAAGTTTGTGCCAACCTACGGGCATAGCCATCTGATAGTATATGTTGGAATTTGCTCAGCTATGGGCTCCCTTACGGTCTGTGTATCATGCATCTTTGAAAACTTGTTTATTTTATGACCATTTTTGGGCTCCTTGTAAATCAAATACCATCATTCAAATGCAGGTGATGAGTGTGAAAGCATTAGGTATTGCTTTGAAGTTAACTTTTTCTGGACACAATCAATTTATTTACTACCAGACATGGATTTTCACTTTGGTTGTGATCTTTTGCTGTCTTTTGCAAATAAATTACTTGAACAAGGTAAATTTTTAAATTTTTCTTCAATTGCTTGATGTGCAAAATCTTAGTAATATGATCTTTGCCATATGCTCTCAATCTGTTTTGATTGTTACTAATTTTTTCTTACTTGAAATGTGTACAAATAAATTCCTACAAACACTGGATGACATAAAATTTAGAGAATTAACTCACTGATTCAATGTGATTGATTGATTGAATGATTCCTCCTTGAGCACTGTCACAGTACCTGCAAAAGCCACTGTCTCTCAAGTTAGTTTGAGTATGTTAATGGAAATAGGTCCTGAGAGAAATGTTTGTCTTTCTCCTTCTAAGTTTTTCAAAAGGATCTTATTTCGGAATGGAATAAATAGAACAGAATGCTTTTATCCTTGATGTGAACAGCTATTTATAGAGATTAGATCGCAGTCCATTCTTCAGATAAATCTTTTCCTTTCCATTTTTGTTCCGGAGTTGTTTCCTGTCGCATGTTTAATAAATCATGCAATGGTGGATATCTTCATTCTTTTATCCGGAGTCGCATTTCTTTATTTACTTGTCATGTGCTATTTACTACTCATATTTTGAAGATTCTTGTTCCGGAGTAATCGTTAGTCTCTATCTTATGGGAAAAGATTTCATTCTCTTAAAGAGTAGCATTATATAATTGCAGGCTCTGGACACCTTCAATACAGCTGTAATATCTCCAGTGTACTATGTCATGTTTACAACACTCACCATCCTTGTTAGCATGATCATGTTCAAGGTACTGTACTTTTATTTATCAATTACACTATTATTAAGTTTCTGCATTTTATCAGTTATTAATAGGAGAAATTTCTCCATTTTTGGGTTTATTTATTTATTTAAATAAATATTACAACAGGACTGGGACTCACAAAATGCATCACAGATAGTGACAGAATTGTGTGGCTTTGTTACAATACTAGCCGGGACGTTTCTTCTTCACAAGACAAAAGATATGGGGGACAATCCAAATGAAGATTCCACAGTCCTTACAACCCAAAATACTATTCAAAACGAAAATGGTTGATAGAGATATCAAAGTATGTGGAAGAAGACAAGAAACCAAATTTACTTCTCCTCGGGGAATACCGGTTTCAAAATTCAAAGAACCTCATACAATAACTGTCGTAGCTCGACTGTAGCTTTTGTTTCATTTCTGTTGGAACAATGCCAAATACTTTTTTGATTACGGAACTACTACCAAATTCAATGCGTAATAGCATTCAATGTGAAACTTGATTTTCATTCTGGCAGATTTTAGATTTTTTTCCCTTTTTCTCATTTTGTAGGAGATTCATCATATGTATATATTATGAACAAAAGTGGTTGTCTTGACATGAGATTTTGCAAGAGGTGATGAAAAATTGCATTTTATATCCACTACTATTTAGTATTTGTTGGCAAAACTTGTATGTTTGCATGTGTACGATTGTATTTTGTTATAGTGTTTCTAAATTGTCATTAAAATTTCCTTTCACAAAACCTTTAAGGGAAGTTCCAAACTATTTAACACATTTAAAAATGAACATTTTACATCTAAAATTCAATAATAATATTATAAAATTAGATTATTATTGAATAATTTAAATAATTTTATTGATGTGAGAAGGTTCTTTTAATCATTTTACCTTGTTGACATCAAATAGTACAACACAGCAATAGATTAAAAAAAAAATTGTTGTTTTGAGTGCCATCAAAACAAAAAACAAAAGATTTTGCTCCAAAACTTTTTGCAAACACATTTTACATTGCGAACAATTTTAGGTTTTTGCAACGTGTTTCCCTCAAACAGCAAAAAGAGGGTAACCGAATGTTTATTTATGTTAGGATTTTTCAAAACCTAATTTGATCTCTAAAATAAAAGTACAATAACAAGGTTATTATAGGAAGTTACTATAACAAAGTTATTGTAATGCGAAATCCGTAGGGAACGGTGGCCTAAAAATCCTGGTCTGGTGAAAACACTCTCAAGATGCTAACCCAAGTTATGTGGAAGTCTTTAAACCAGTGAAAAACTCGTCTAAAAACCTGACGATAATTGTGACCACCAAACTTGTTGGTTACTCGTTTCACAAACTCGCAGACAGTAAAAACGCAGCAAAGGATTTGGAATTTCCTTTGATGAGTTCAGAGTAAATTCAAGAAGCTGCAATCATAACAAAGCTTATATAGGTAATGTAATACCTCATTTTATTTTTATCAAATTATTACCACCATTATATTCAAAGATAACCAAATCCGATAATTTTATATCATTACCTAAAGCATATTTTTATGTCTCCTAATTATCAAAACAAAACAAAACCCATCACCCCACCTCTAATCCAATCAAACAACCACCACCACCATTTATATTAAGGAAAAACCCACTTTGAGGCCCCTGTATTCTCAATGTTTTTTACATTGCACCCCTGTACTAAATTTTCTACACATTGCACCCCTGTACTCTCAATGTTTTTTACATTGCACCTCTGTACTAAAATTTTCTACACATTGCACCCCTGCACTCTCAAAAAATTGACATTCCACCCTTATTTTATTGGCAAGTTTAACAGAGTTGAGAAATATTCTGACATCACCCTTATTTCAAATTGGACCGAGCAAATTTTTTTACTTTGAAGTTATGCTATGGTGCATAACTATATGCTATGGGGCATAAATAATCTGCCCCTTCTGATACATTCAAAAATCCAACTGATTTATTGTAAAAATTAGATTAAAACTACGATCCTGAAGTGTTATTATTGAACATCAAAAAACAAACAACAAAAAAATAGACGAGCTGGCAATAAAGATACTGGGAAAATGGTGGAATGTCATTTTTTTGATTCATGATTATTCTCAATTAACAGAGCGTGTATTACACGCTAACGGATTCTATGAAATAAGGGTGGAATGTCAATTTTTTGAGAGTGCAGAGGTGCAATGTGTAGAAAATTTAGTACATGGGTGCAATGTAAAAAATATTGAGAGTACATGGGTGCAATGTGTAGAAAATTTAGTACAGGGATGCAATGTAAAAAACATTGAGAGTACAGGGGTCTCAAGGTGGGTTTTTCCTTTATATTAATACAAAACTTAGCCTTTATCTTATTTTTTGTTAAGATCCACGAGGAGAGTGAAGAGAGAGTTTTGGAGAGCAAATTTCCAGAGAGTAATTGAGAACAATTCTAGGGGATTTTAGAGAGAGAAACCGAGAGCTTTTGAGGGAGAATTCCTAGAGAGAGAAGGTGTTGGACAGAGAGAGAAAAAGACTTTTCATCGTCGTCCGATCTCCGTTTCCGATGAGTGATCGCATCTAGAGAATCCCCTCGACGAGACGAATCCAACGCCGCTGGACTGCCGCCGAGACTCCCAGCCATGCGCGCCACGCGCCACCTGCTGCCGTCCCCACGCACCGCCGTGCGTGTACGACACCTCCCGGACCGGAATATTCCCCTTGTCGAGATACACAAGTTGGACACTTCGTTTACCCAAATCGGACCATCGATTGTTGAGAAACGAGCAAAATACGATAGTTATTGGTGTTTAACCGGTCGTCGGTAACCACCGTGTTTCAGCCCCACCACCACCATCACTGTGATCCTTGAGACCAGCGGCTCATTCGTTGTAAGATTTGGAGGTCGTTGGAGGTCGGTACGTGATTATTACCGTTTTAGGGGTGTAAATGATAGAATTTGAAAATTTTGGACTTAATTGTATATTTACGTGATTAAGAGGGTAAATTTATAAATTCTGGTTTTCAGGTGTTAATTAGTAATATTTGATAGTTTTAGGACTATATGGACATAGTACGAAAGTTTATGGGCTAAAATGGAAATTTAGAAAGTTTAGAGGTAAAATCGTAATTTTAGAAAAATTAGGGGACCTGATCGTAATTTTATATTTTTCAGATTCTTAGCGAGGATATAAATATATTGAGGACTTTTGCGTGGATAGAAGTAAGTACAATGCACGATGATTTCCTTAACATAATTGTTTGTTGATTGATGATTGTTGTGAAAGTCCATATATATATATATATTGGTATAATTATAACTATATATATATATTTATTTATTTATTTGTGGAGATATTATATTGAGTTATTGAAAGTATGAGAAATATGAATTCATGATTGTTGAGATGAGATTGATGTGTTTTCCTCGAACATCAAAAAGAGAGTAACCAAATATTTATTTATGTTAGGATTTTTCGAAACCTAACTTGATCTCTAAAATAAAAGTACTATAACAAGGCTATTATAGGAAGTTACTATAACAAAGTTATTGTGATGCGAAATCTGTAGGGAACGGTGGCCTAAAACACTCTCAAGATGCTAACCCAAGTTATGTGGAAGTCTTTAAACCTGTGAAAAACTCGTCTAAAAACCTGACGATAATTGTGACCACCAAACCTGTTGGTTACTCGTTTCACAAACTCGCAGACAGTAAAAATGCAACAAAGGATTTGGAATTTCCTTTGATGATTTCAGAGTAAATTCAAGAACCTGCAATCATAACAAAGCTTATATAGGTAAACCCTAACTTTATCTAAAGTTATGAAACCCTAATTAACTAATCCAGAGACTAAAATAACCTCAAAGTGGCTCATGGGCTTAATAATATAATGCAAGTTTGACCCAGCCCACTTATAATATAACATAAAATGACATAAATAATAAGTAAATAAAAACAAAGCCCTAAACAATAGGCGGATTTGCTCTCATTAGATCTCTCTAGGCTTCGCCCATCTTCTATGACATTGATCATGAGTACTAGAGTTGGTTTTGCTTCATTTGAACCCATCTGAAAAGCTGAGGTCTGGTTACTACTTCCTTGATTTCTTAACTTGAGACCTGATGATAGTACCTTCTGGAACGTGTAAGGGATCATGATGGTTGGTCTTGTGGTTTGGATCGTATCGTCCCCATCTTCACAAAATGATTTGATTTCGAATCTATATCTGCATCAAACAAAGAAAGATAAATAATATTAAATTTAGCAAATACATTATACTCACCTGAAAGGTCAACCATATAGGTATTCTCATTGATCTGCTCAAGGATCTTAAATGAACCATCTCCACAAGGCATCAACTACGAACCTCTATGTGCCAGAAACTACTCCTTACAAATGTGAACCCAAACTCAATCACTTGATTCCAATATCACACACTTTTTATTTTGGGCCTTAGAATTATATTGTTCATTCTTTTTATCAATCTGCAACCTTGCTTTGCTTTCTCATGTATAGACTTCACCAACTCTGCTTTCTATTTTCCATCCAAACTAACCCTCTTATCAACAGGTAAAGGCATGAAATCTAAAGGGGTTAGCATATTAAATCCATATGCAAGTTCAAATAAGAATATGAAGCATAAGAATGCACTCATATTTATGCAAATTCAATAAATGGCAAACAATCTTCCCAATTCTTTAAATTTTTATTTACAACAGTGTATAAAAGTTGTGTAAGTGTTCTATTAAGTACCTCAGTCTATCCATCAATTTGTGTAGGGGTGATCACGGTCTTGTGTCAAACCGCAACCCGACCCGAACCGCACCGCGCGGTTTGAAAAAAAATTAAAAATGATTTCGGGTCAATCGGAACCGAACCGCAAATTTCAGGTCAGTGTGCGGTTTTGACCCAACCGCGACCCGAACCGCCCAAAACCGCAAATTTTGACTCAAACCGCGACTCGAACCGCCTAAATCGCCGACCCGCGTTCAAATTAGATATTATTTTATATGTTTCTTATTCTTTAATCATGAAGTTTAAGATATTTAATGATCATATGACAATATACAATGTATAAATGAAAATTAGATATTTTTTCTCTTCAATTATTATGTGAAAATACACAAAATTTCATTAAAAAAATTTATAATAAAAACCGCTGACCTGAACCGCCCAAACCGCTAAACTGCCAACCCGAACCGCCGCGGTTTTCCTTATCAAATTTGCGATTTCGGTTTCTAATTTCCTAAACCGCCAACCCGCGCGGTTTGAAGTGAAAAACGAAAAAACCGAGTCGAACCGCACCGCGAACACCCTCAAATTTGTGAGTGACAAAGAGTTGAAAGCAACAATTTAGTACCCAATTTCCCCACAACACATTCCAAAAGTAGTTAACGATCTCTATCTGACTCAATAATCCTAGGTATTCCATGGAATCACATTATGTACCTAAAGAATAAATTAGCTATATTCATGACATTATTTGTCTTGTGGCACGTATGAATTGTGCCATCTTACTAAATCGATCAACTACCATGAAAATATAATCTCTACCCCCTTTATCCCAGGCAGCCCCAAAATAAAGTGAATGAAAATATTTACCCACAGTTGACTAGGAGCGGGCAAGGGTGTGCACAACCATTGAGGCAAAACCCTAGATTTGACCTATCTAATCTGATACATCCACTACAAATATAAATAAAATCACGTTTCATCTTAGGCTAAAGGAAGATGCAAAATATTTAAAGTCTTTTTAATGCCAAAATGACCTATAAATCCTCACAATGTGTTTCACATAATAGTAATTCCTCCATAGAATAACTAATCACATATAAGTTAATTTTTTTAAAAAAAACCAATCATACAAGTAAAACATACCAAATACACCATTTTCGCAAGTAATGTACACATCATGAAAATCAACATCATTCATTAGCATAAATTTCTTTCACATCATTAGTCAGCTAACACTAAGGCAAAATGTGTCAGTATATGAACTTATATCTTTTCTAATCATACTTTAGTACCAATAAGTTACGATACAATCACTATGCCAAAAAAAGCTTTTATTGATACTAAATTAGTGTTAGTAAAGACTTTTATTGACATTTGTTAATAGTGTTTATAATTAAGAGATCAAAGATTACTAACACTAGTTATTAGTGTCAGTAATTTTCTGGCACAACAATATCAGTAATATTTTAACACAATAATATCACTAATATACTGATACTAAAACATCACTATTATACTGATATAATTTTAAGTATCAATATTTTATGTTACCATTTAGTGTCAGTAAATTATGTTACCATATTATCAGAATTTTTAGGCAAAAAAATTAAATATATACCTATTTTTTCCTACTTTACAATACACAATCTAAAATTTATACTAATACAACTAAACACCACATATTACTCAAATCTAAATTCATATAAACATCTCATAAAATCAATATTCTTACAAAATTAAGTTAGGTGAAATAACACCCCAATTCCAAAATCATAATCGGTCAGTCAAGTAAGCTACAAATATCTCATTGAAGTAATGATAAAAAATCTCGACTCATGCTTGATGAAAAACTATGAACTGCTTAGCTGAAAGTGTAATATCCAATTCCTCATTTTTGTTTTTCTTTATTAATAACCCACACATCCACTAAACCAAATTCATACACTACACCTAAACCTACAAACTCCACTTATATTAACAAAACCAATATTAATCCTTATTTTTGGTGGCATGTTTAGAGTGAAAGAAATAGATAGGAGCAGAGAGTTGAATTGAAGAATTTCCAGAGCAATTTTAGAGAGTTTTATAGAGAGAAACCGAGAGCAACTTAAAGAGTATTTCCAGAGAGATAAAGTTTGTGGACAGAGAGATAAAGGGACTTTTCGACATCGTCCGATCTCCGTTTCTGGCAAGTGACCCCATCTGGAGCATCCATTCGACGAGACGAATCCATTGCCACTGGACCGCCGTCAAGAACCCACCAGACGCGCCCCCACGCTCCGGTGACCTGCTGCCCACGCGCGTGTATGACACCTCCAGGACTGGAATTTTCCCCTCGTCGAGATACGCGAGTTGGACACCTCGTTTGCCCAAATCGGACCTTCAGTTGTTGAGAAACAAGCAAAATACGGTTGTTATCGGTGTTTAACCGATCGTCGATAACCGTCGTGTTTCAGCCCTTACCACCACCGTCGCCGTGATCCTTGAGATGTTTGCTGACCAGTTGCTCTTTCGTTGTGAGATTTGGAGGTCGTTGGAGCTCGGTATGTGATTATTACCTTTTTGGGGTATAAATGATAGAATTTGAAAGTTTTAGACTTAATTGTATATTTGCATAATTAAGAGGGTAAAACTGTAAATTCTGGTTTTTAGGGATTAAATAGTAATATTTGATAGTTTTAAGACTATTTGGACATATTAGAAAAGTTTAGGGGCTAAAATAGAAATTTAGGAAGTTTATGGGTAAAAATGTAATTTTGGATAAATTTAGGGACCTGATCGTAATTTTATGTTTTTCAGATTCTTAACGATGATATAGACATATTAAGGGCTTTTGCATGGATAAAGGTAAGTACACTGCATGATGATTCCCTTAACATAATTGTTTGTTGATTGATGGTTGTTGTGAAATTACGTATATAAATGTAGAATTATATATATATATATATATATATATATATATATATATATATATAATATCTATATATTATGGAGCTATAATATTGCTTAATTGAAAGCATGATAAATATGAATTCATGATTGTTGAGATGAGCTTAATGGATTGGATGATACATGTTGTTGTATTGTGCTGCTGGGGTTTTGTATAATAGTGGTCGGATATGAGATGAGATGTGATGAGATATTTTGCGAGATTATATGGTTAAAACCTTGGGGGTATGAGAGGGACTCTCCCATTGGTTTTAACCCACTCACACATATTTTGCGAGTTGATATGGTTGGAAACCTTGAGGGTATGAGAGGGACTCTCCCATTGGTTTCAATCCACTGTTATACTGGACCCGGATTAGCAACCATGTTTGATGGATGTTTGTATTGTTGTGGGATGTTTGCTTGAGTTGTTATTATAATATATATTATTTTCATATAATATATATATATATATATATATTATATATATATATATATATATATATATATTCCTATTTTGTTGGTGAGGTATGTTGAGAGTATAATGCTTTACTGTTGAGCTTTTTAAGCTCACTCCTCTTTTCCCCCAAATATTCCAGGTAGTTCGCGAGCATAGTAGAAGCAGTACCAGAATGAGATCCACATGCCACAATTTTTTTTTTGGGTTGGTTCAGACATTTGAGTCGTCATTTGCATATTATTAAGACTTGTGTTGTAAACCATATAATTGGTCTATAATTCAAGAATTGTAATCTATGATGTAATATTTGTGCATATTTGTTTGGTTGGTTTGACATATAAAATGTTCGAGCTAAAGAAGTCCGCAAACCTCTTTTTAGGGTTGGGCCCGCTCTAGGGAGGGGGTCGTGACAGAAAGTGAGAGTGAGTTAACAACCAATTTCAAATGAAAGTATATGGCAATCTTTTAGCAATTTTACAATCAAGCTTTCTCCTTAGTTATAGATGTTATCAGCTGATTCAAAGTTGTCACTTGGACCTGAATCACAATATGTTGAATATAATAAGTGATCTTATCTGGAGACTATTTAATTGCTTTTTCTTATAGATCATATATATAAATCATACATATAAAACATACTTCCAAGAGCCCAATCTAAGTCAGTGTTCTACAAGTAAATGTCAATAAATTTCAAGATCTACAGTAGATTATGTTACATTTCAATAACTTTTCTAAAATTAAAACAGTTGAATAAATTGCTGCTTAAAACTTTACAGCATTTCATAAATCTTTTCCAATTCCAATCTAGACAAATACAGGACAGTATATCCGAATTCAGATTTCTAACAAAATAAATTCATAAAATCAAAAGGAACTTAGTTACAACCTTGTTAGAAGCATAGCTGAAATTAACATCAAGTCCCAACTTAGGAACAATGAAATGGCTGCATCAACACAAACCATACACATGATCAGTTACTATAAATAACTTCAATGCCACTCCATTAAATAAAACATCCAAGTTGGTGTTAAACCACTTGGTCATTTCCGCAGCGGGAACGGAGGCATTTACTGACGTTGTAGTTGTTTTAGACAATTCAATCGCTGACCCGAAAAGATATCCCTGGAGTGGACACACTGTGAAGCCATTCCCATTTGTATCAGCTGGACCTTCAATTTGAGTCCCACTAATTATGCTGCCATAAATGTTTCTTCCGGAAGAGTCATTGTAGCCATCTGAACAGGGAAACATCACTTGCAAAGTAACACTCTGAACACTTGTTGCTCTTCAATTGGAGTATCCATATGATGGTGTTATACGCGATAGAAGTGTGGTTCTGGCGAAATCGTAACTTTAAAATTTTTAAACTTACTGAATAAATTATTCAATATCTTATATCAATAATTCATTCATATTTCACATAAGCATTTTATTCGATATCAAATAACGACATAATTAATTAAGAAAATATCGTAAAACTTTTACGAAAATATTTTTCCGCAAAATTGCATAAAACACGTTTTCGACCGTACCGACCAACCAATACCACATGAAGGTGCCCAGGTCAGCCCCAATAGTACTTGGGCAGTTCATGAGCTGCCCAAACAGTGACTAATTCACTGTTTGGGCAGCCGTAATCCGGTTAACTAAAAACTCACCCGGTAACGGTGCCGTTGTTCGTCGTTTTCGTGTATTTTCACTCCAAAATAATTTTCAATAATTATTCTAATGCCCAATACACATACAATATATTTAAATATCATATTTTTCATCACAAAAATTAGGAAATTTTCAGATCTAAAATAAAAACTGAAAATTGCAAATTTCATTCTTTAAATCCAATTTTTCATTACATTAATCAAATTAATCACAACACCAATTAAAGCCACCACATATGATTGACTCAAGAATAATTATAGGTATATAAGAGTGGTCATAACACTCTAAAATGACAACCAATCATCTTATGATAAAATTGAATTAATATTACACTAATATTAATCAATATCACTTCACACATGCATCTAGCCTCTCAATTCATCATCCAAATCAAAAAACCCCAAATTTTAAATACTAAAATAAACCCTAGAATAATTCTAGAAAACCAAGAATAAGAAAATATATTTTCTAAGCTTAATTATATTAAAGATTACCTCAAAATCTCCAAATTTCATTAAGCTTTCTTCTTGATTTGAATAATTTCTCTCTAGTTTCTCTCAAGAATAATTTTCGGAAGCTCTCTAATAGCGGATATTTAGCATGGCTAGCTTAATGAAAGAAAAAAATAATTTGTACTTTATATACTAGGTGTGGCTGAAATTATAGAGAATTATTGGTCTAATTAATCTATTTAATAAAATTAAATAATTAAAACTTTAATGTTGACAAATCCAATTTGTACACTCCAAGTTTTAATGAAAAATGCCACTTGTTACAAATAATAATCAAGCATATGTAATAATATATATTACATAGAGATAATTATTTAATATTTAAATATCTAAATAATTAATTAATATAATTATTAATATATATGTATTTTTATTTACACTAAATAATAAAATACATATATTAATGACATGTGTCAAAATCTCATTTGAGAATTAATTAATGTGCATTTAATCAAATTATTTATCAAATATAAATACTCATTAATTATTACATGATTAAAATGCCCCTTAACATGTGTAATTTTGTTTAACGATTCGAATTAACTCATTTAATCCGAATAAATATTATGAATAATTTGTATTATTCATAACGTATTGTCCAAGTGCTCAACGAGTACACTTCACATTGTGGGACTCTCTAAGTTTAGGTTTTTCCGTCATGGAATCTAATTTCATGTCCACAATTCACCCACTCGTAAATTATGAAGACAATGGATAAACTCACTGAACTATGTAAGTTGAGGTCATTGTATACGTATATTCCATTCTTTCACTGGTAATCCATATATACTAGGGATATAAATACAAACTTCAAATCCCTAAGGTATAATATAATCGACTTATAAATTTATTATCTCTTAATAACACTCGGAACTCAATTCTGTAGTGTACCATGATCATGAATTTAATAAATCACAAACACATGTGGGATACTTATGCCCTGTATAGAGGACTGGTGGATTCTATCTGATACTCATAGGATATCATGAGCATGAGTCCACACACAATGAACAGCCGGAGGTCTGATCTAAATAGATTGATGACGTGACTGCCATCAAAGTGTGGAGGATAACTCATATATGCACAGTGGTATCTCAAGTCGAATGACCACAATACTATTAGACTTGAGAAAATTCCTATTGACATTGGTGTACCATCTATTAGGGAATCTTTTGTGAGTCGATTAGTGCTTATCAAATAAACACCTACATATCTATATGAGTTTCCAAAGACTCGTGGTTCACTAGGATAAACCATCGGACCAAGTCTCGATATACAATATGTATTGGTCCCAATAATGTTTACTAACTGATTTGTGACAGTAAATCTTGACCACAAACTTTATTTGAGAATATACTGTTGGGGTTGGTGCTCAGAGCGCCAATTCCCGGTTGTATTTCTTTGAGAATACTATTGTAAAACACTCTGTTATGAATAATACAAGCAGTTTCTGTAATATAATTATCTTTTAATATGGTAAAGACGTAATAGACCTTAGGATGATTAGTCATGATACTGTTGCAAAAGCGTCGCAACTGACATTGAGTTGTATCATGACGTTGTCATTCTTAGACAGTTCCTGGTCAAGGTTTACACACTTTGGTCAGTAAAGTAAACGCGTTGAGATCAGTACATGTCGTATACTGGAATATATGATTCCAATGGTTTCTCAATGACCATGAGTCTTGGGGACTCGTATAGACTTGTAGGTGTTTATAGCGGATAGATACTGAAACACTCACGAAGCTTCTTAATGGATGGTACACCAACGTCAATAAGAATCTTCTCAGGTTGAGTAGCATTTGTGATTCTCCGACTTGAGATACCATTGTGAGCACATGAGACATCTTCCACACTTAGATGGCAGTCACGTCACCGATCTATTTAGATCAGATATCCGCCTGTTCGTTGGGTGTGGATAGATCTTCAGGGTGTCATGTGTGTGTCGAGATAGGATCCATCAATTCTGTGTACAGAGCATAGGTAGTCCATATATGATTAGAAATCAGATAAAAATCATGGGCCCGTGGTACACTTTAGAAATAAGTTCTAAGTGTTCTCTTTTTGAGATTGCTAATAGAGACGTCGACGGGATTGTCCCTATAGAGATTTGACGTTTACATCTATATCTCTGGGATATATCCGGATACCTATGACGGAGGAATTATACATATGTCATGACCTCGACCTGTATGATTCAGCGAGTTTATCCGTGGTCGTCATAATTTACGGGTGGGTAAATTATGGACACGAAATTGGATTTCGTGACGGATATGCATGAATCTAGAGAGTCTCACTAATGAAATATACTCGTAGAGCACTAGGGCAATATTTATAAATAATACTGATTATTATAAGTCGTTTAAAGGTTAAACACAAAATACATATGAAGGGACCCAATAGTCATTTCTTAATTTTTGTGTATTTGTATTTAATGATAGATTTTATCAAATACACATTATTAATAATTGTCAAATTGAGATATTTGACTAATATCATAAATATATATGTATTTGATATTTAATGTAAATATAATACATATATTTAATATATTTGTATTTAAAGAATATTTAATTATTAATTGTTAAATAATTAAATTAATTAAAATATATAATATCATAAGTTGTGATATTTATTGAAATGACTTTAGTTGCCTTTGTTGACTTGTTGATTAATTCATTAAAGGTGTAATGATTTAAAACACAATTGATAAAGATTACTTCAAATGAAACCAAAATAATATCTAGATATTATTTATGCCACTAAATTCAGCCAAGGCTAAAAAGTGGAGGTATAAATTGTTTTGTTTAATTTTTTAGGGTTTCATAAGTTCAATATACAAAAAATAACATAAAAGAAGTTGAGAGAAAAAGCTTGGAGGCTAAAGAAGAAAGCTTGTAAAAAGCTTGTTTTTGTAAGTTTTTCTTTAAAGTCTTCAACATGAAAATATTTTCTAACATGATTGGCATCATTTTGTGTTTTTTGATGTTCTCTCTTCTCTTATAGTTTGTGTTTATTTGGTTGTGAACTTGAATGAAAGATCTATGCATGTAAGTAAGCTTGAAATGGTTTCAAAGGCTTACTTTTGATTCTTTGGAAATCAAGTTGTCATTCTACAGTTGTTGAGCCACTCCATGGTTACCTAGAATTTTTCTAGAGTTATTTCAAAGTGTTGAGGCTTGTTTTTTGAAGTAATGAATGGATTAAAGTGTTGGATTTTAAAGATTTGGTAAAATTGATCAATTTGATGAAATTGAAAAATTAGGGTTCATAACCCATTCCAAAATTGGGGCTTTTAATATATGTGATGTATTATGGAGTGTATATGATGCATGAAAATTTTTGGGTTGATTGGATTTGATCTTGGCATGTTTAGAACACAAAAGGACCAAAATGTAATTTACCGAAAATTGGGGGTGCTCTCGGCAATTAGCAAAAAGTTTGGGGATTTATTTGCAATATTATTTTGATGTATTGGATATGTTGGAAAATATTTTATAAATGATTTAGAATCATCAAAAATTGTATTTGACAATTTTTGGACTAAAATGATCAATTTGCAAAGTTATGTGGAAATTCGGTAATTACCAAGAAATTTGATCTCTTGTGTAATTTTTTCAGAATTTGATAATTGGATAATTAAATAAATAAGTTTATTTAATTGATTCAAGAAAAATTTTGACATCTCGGAAAATTTTGATTTTCCACTATTCCGCTGTGTTACCGGATTTTCGCCATAAACCCCCTACAAAATAGTATAAGAGCGGACCCACTATGATTATGCCTTTTAATGATTATCTTAAATTATATTAATTTATTCTTTACTTGTTACATGCATGTATTTATTTTAATTGATTAAAAATAATTAAAAGTTTTTTTTTTTTGCGGAAAATCCCTAATTAATAAGGTTTTATGTGACTTATGTATTTGATGCATATTACATGGTCCGTCTTGTCAATACGGTTTATGAATATTTTTCCGTGACTACATCCGAGACCGTGCCTCTGCTGTGAGGGTGTAGCTGATAGAAATTATTATTTATGCCGAATGTATATATAGATACTAGATAAATTCAAGCGAAAGCGGAATCCTGAACTTGCCCAAGCTGTCAGGGTTACCCAGTAGCTTGAGTTTATCATTGACGAGTTTAACCTTGGTATGTTTCCTTGTGAACGTGCCCAAGCTGTCACAACGAGAAATGACCAGGACCGGAAACCTAGGAGTCACTATTGAGTGATTGACAATGAGTTGTCTACCTGATGAATATACGTAGGCGAGACCGTGCCTCTGCTGTGAGCTGAAATATATTCATGGGATCCACCTTTCACTATTTGTATTTAATTTAATTATTAAATCTTTGTATTCTGTTTGGGGATTACAGTATTGCATGATTTAGTGGGAGATGCATTTTTAGATTAAAAATCCATGATCTAGTTAATACTTCTGATATTATATGAAACTGTTTTATTTCTGCTAACCATTTTTCGTAATCTATATGATAGATTTGCGATGGCGGCACCATCTTCTAATCAGTTTGCGCATATGTTCGATACGAACAAACTCAAAGGCGCTGAGAACTTCACCGATTGGGACTTGGATTTAAGGATTGTCCTTGATTCCGAGAAGTTAAGATATGTTCTTGAGGGTCTGCTGTCCTTGCTGTGTCTGAGGACGCAACACTGGAGGAACGCCAAGTTTTCCAATCTTGGAAAGATGATGATTTAAAAGTTAAATCATACATCTTAAGTTCGCTGAAAATGAGACTCAAGAAACAATACTATGGCATGTCAGAAGCGTATAGTATGATGACGCGATTACGAGAATCATTTATGAACCAGGAACAAATCGTTGTTCACAAAGTTGCGATGGAACTGTTCCATGCGCGACTGGGCGAGGGGCAAGCTGTGAGCTCGCATGTTCTTCACATCATCGATTTGATCGATCAACTGAGGCAACATAATCTCCCTCTGAATGACATTCTCAGTAGGAGTGTCAATCTTGGTTCGCTCCCAGCTTCATATCGCCAATTCGTGATATACTTCAATATGAATGGGATTATCTGTACCTACCATGAGCTGCATAGGATGCTGCTCACGACGAAAGAGGACTTAAGGAAGAGAGTACCGACTCACCCTCTGAAACCTACTTCACTTTATGCTTCTTCCCAGACCTGGTCAAAGGGAAAAAAGACGAAAGCGAAGTAGAAGAAGGGTTTCGGTTCTCAACCGCAAAGTAAGATAGCAAAGCACAAGATGGCTTCTGACGACAAATACCATCACTGCAGCAAAGTCGGGCACTGGAAAATAAATTGTCTTGACTACATTGCCCAGCTAAGGAAGGAGAGAGCATCTACATCAGGTATATTTATTTTTCCAGTTATTGATATCTCTTTGGCTTGTGAAGCCGTTACATCCAGCTGGATTTTAGATTCTGCTTGTCCTGTTCACATTTGCAATTCGTTGCAGGTGCTGAAGGAAAGTAAGAAACTGAAGCCTGGAGAGATGTAGTTGCGATTTGGGAGTGGAGACTCTCTGGATGCAGTTGCAGTGGGAGTATGCGAGATCCCTTTGCCGAATGGGACACTTTTGTTATATGACTGCTACTTTGTACCAGGATGTGTAGCTAATATTATATCTCTTTTTGTATTGGATACAGAAGGTTATCGTATTAATATTAAGAACTGTTCTTTTTATTTATATGATAAACGTAATAATCAGATCCTTTGTTGTCCAAACCAGCATGGTCATTACACATTGCAAATTTCTAAATATATTTTAAATACTGGAGTTAATAAACGTAGTTTACCTGTTGTTAATAATACTGAACTTTGGCATATGCGGCTAGGTCATATAGGCGTTAAACGCCTTACCCAATTGGTTAGGAATGGTTTGATACCAGATTTCACCATTGAACCCTATCCAAATTGTGAATCGTGTATTCAGGGTAAGATGACCAAAGCCCCATTTTCAGGTGTTGGACACTGTGCCACTAACTTACTGGAACTCGTACATTATGATGTATGTGGTCCACTAAGTCAGACTGCTCACAGCGGTTATTCGTACTTCATTACCTTTACCGATGATATGTCACTGTATGGCTATGTCTATTTGATGCGACATAAATCGAAAATATTTGAAAAGTTCAAAGAGTTCCGAAATGAAGTAGAAAAACAAACTGGTCAATATATTAAATGCCTTCGATCTGATCAAGGCGGAGAATATATAAGCAGTGAGTTCATGGATTATATGAAGGAGAATGGGATTCTCGCTCAATATACTCCTCCAGGTACTCCACAACACAATGGAGTGTCTGAGAGGAGAAAACGAACTTTATTGGATATGGTCCGATCGATGTTGAGTTTTACAGATTTTCCCTATTACTTATGGGGCTACTTTCTTTTAACAGCTGCACATCTTTTGAATAAGATTCCTTCAAAAGTTGTTCATATGACTCCGTATGAGATATGGACTGGTAGGAGACCAAATCTTAGTTATATTAAGGTTTGGGGTTGTCCTTCCTATGTCAGGGTGACTCAGCAAGACAAGCTTTCACCTCGAGGGCAAAAGTTTAGGTTTGTTGGATATCCTTCGGAAACGATGGGATATATGTTCTATGATACCAAACATTGAAATGTGTTCGTAGCTCGCTTCGTAAGATTTCTAGAAGTATAATTCTTGTCAGAAGGTGGTAATCATAGACAGGTTGAACTTGATGAAGTCCAACCTGAAAACAACGACCCAACGGAGGAAACTGAAGTTAAAGTAGATGAAAGACCTTCAACATACACAATCCGTAGGTCACAAATGGTATCAAGACCTCCTAAATGCTTATATTTGATACAAGAAATGAGTGTTGATGTTCTCTTAGTTGAAGATAATGATCCTTTTACCTATAGAGAATCGATGTTGGACATCGACTCCGTGAAATGGCAAAGTGCCATGAAATCCGAGTTAGACTCAATGCATGAGAATCAAGTTTGGGACTTGGTTATGCTTCCCGAAGAAGAAATTATTCCTATCGGTTGTAAATGGGTTTACAAGAGGTAGCGCGGGCCTGACGGTAAGGTTGAAACTTACAAGGCCCGACTGGTAGCAAAAGGTTACACGTATCGACCCGGCATCGACTACGATGATATTTTTTCACCAGTAGCAATGCTTAAGTCTATTCGGATTTTGCTTTCTATAACTGCGTATCATGACTACGAGATTTGGAAAATGGATGTCAAAACGGCTTTTCTAAATGGATTCTTGATGAAGAAATCTATATGGAACATGCAGAAGGTTTTATGTCCAGCTAAAACTCTGGTATGGTATGTAAGCTTTAGAAGTCCATTTATGGACTTAAACAAGCTTCACGAAGTTGGAATCTTCGATTCGACGAGACTATTAGATCGTCTGATTTTCTCAAGAATTCAGAAGAATCCTGTGTGTATCAGAAGACCAGTGGGAGCATGGTCGTATTTTTAGTCCTCTATGTTGACGACATCCTAATCATTGGGAATGATATAGGGATGTTACAAGGCGTCAAAGTGTACCTCTGTAAGAATTTCTCTATGAAGGACCTGTGAGAGGCTTCCTATGTTTTAGGGATAAAACTCTATAGAGATAGAAAAAGGAAACTGATTGGGTTATCCCAATCAATGTACATAGATAAGATCTTGGAACGGTATAATTTTGGTAACTGTAAGACAACAAATATACCGTTCAGACATGGGATTCATCTTTCCAAAAAGATGAGTCCACAAACAGAAGATGAGAAGGTTAGAATGTCTAACCAACCTTATGTTTCGTGTTTGGGTAGCATAATGTATGCCATGTTATGTACTAGGCCTGATATCAATTTCGTTGTTAGCGTAACTAGTAGATATCAGTCCAACCCAGGAAATGACCATTGGATGACCATTAAACATATCCTGAAGTATCTTAAAGGTACTAAGGATAAGTTGATAATTTATGGAGAAAGTGAACTGCAAGTTAACAGGTATATGGATTCTGACTTCCAATCGGATCTCGATGATAGAAAGTCTACATCTGGATTTGTCTTTACCCTTAACGGAGGTGCAGTTTGCTGGAAGAGTTCAAACAGGGGTCTACAGTAAATTCCATTACAGAGGCGGGAATACATTGCAGCTTCTGAAGCTGCAAAGGAAGCTGTATGGATTAGGAACTTTATCACAGAATTGGGAGTTGTCCCAAGTATCGAGAATATGATTCCGTTATACTGTGATAATACCGGAGCCATTGTGCAAGCAAATGAGCCGATGGCGCATTAGAAGTCGAAGTATGTGGAACGCAACTACCACATAATTCAATAGATTGTGTCGCGAGGGGATATTGTCGTGTGTAAGGTACCGAGTGAAGATAATGTGGCAGACCCACTTACGAAGGCCATACCTCTGAAGTTGTTTGATAAACACGTGGAGTCGATGGGTATTAGATACAATCGATATTGGCACTAGAGCAAATGGAAGATTTTGTTGGGGTTGGTGCTCAGAGCACCAATTCCTGGTTGTATTTCATTGAGAATACTACTGTAAAATATTTTATTATGAATAATACAAGAAATTTCTGTAATATAATATATCTTTTAATATGGTAAAGACGTAATAGACCTTATGATGATTAGTCATGATACTGTTGCAAAAGCGTTGCAACTGACATTGAGTTTTATCATGGCGTTGTCATTCTTAGACAGTTCCTGGTCAAGGTTTACACTACTTGGTCAGTGAATTAAACCCGTTGAGACCGGTACATGCCGTATACTGGAATATATGATTCCAATGGTTTCACAATGAACCATGAGTCTTGGGGAATCATATAGATGTGTATGTGTTTATAGCGGATAGATACTGAACGACTCACCGAAGATTCTTAATGGATGGTGCACCAACGTCAATAAGAATCTTCTCGGGTTGAGTAACATTTGTGATTCTTCGACTTGAGATACCGATGTGGGCACATGAGACATCTTCCACACTTAGATGGCAGTCACGTCACCGATCTATTTAGATCAGACATCTGCCTGTTCGTTGGGTGTGGATAGATCCTCAGGGTGTCCTGTGTGTGTCGAGATAGGATCCGTCAGTTCTGTGTACAGAGCATAGGTAGTCCATAAATGATTAGCAATCAGATAAAAATCATGGGCCCGTGGTACACTTTAGAAATAAGTTCTAAGTGTTCTCTTTTTGAGATTGCTAATAGAGACGTCGACGGGATTGTCCCTATAGAGATTTGACGTTTACATCTATATCTCCGGGATATATCCGGATACATGTGACAGATGAATTATACATATGCCATGACCTCGACCTGTATGATTCAGCGAGTTTATCAGTGGTCGTCATAATTTACGGGTGGGTAAATTCTGGACACGAAATTGGATTTCGTGACGAATATGCCTGAATCTATAGAGTCTCACTAATGAAATATACTCGTAGAGCACTAGGGCAATATTTATAAATAATACTGATTATTTATAAGTCGTTTAAAGGTTTAACGCAAAATATATGTGAAGGGACCCAATAGTCATTTCCTAATTTTTGTGTATTTGCATTTATTGATAGATTTTATCAAATACATATTAATTATTTGTCAAATTGAGATATTTGACTCATATCATATATATATATATAGATATATATATAGATATATATATATGTATTGGATATTTAATATAAATATAATACATATATTTATATATTTGTATTTAAATAATTATTTAATTATTTAATTGTTAAATAATTAAATTAATTAAAAATATAAATATCCTAAGTTGTGATATTTATTTAAATTACTTTAGTTGCCTTTGTTGACTTGTTGATTAATTCATTAAGGTGTAATGATTTAAAACACAAGTTGATAAAACTTACTTTAAATGAAACCAAAATGATACGTAGATATTATTTATGCCACCAAATTCGGCCAAGGCTAAAAAGTGGAGGTATAAATTGTTTTGTTTAATTTTTTAGGGTTTCATAAGTTCAATATACACAAAATAAACATAAAAGAAGTTGAGAGAAAAAGCTTGGAGGCTAAAGAAGAAAGCTTGGAAAAAGCTTGTTTTTGTAAGTTTTTCTTTAAAGTCTCCAACATGAAAATAGTTTCTAACATGCTTGACATCATTTTGTGTTGCTTTGATGTTCTCTCTTCTCTTATAGTTTGTGTTTATTTGGTTGTGAACTTGAATGAAAGATCTATGCATGTAAGTAAGCTTGAAATGGTTTCAAAGGCTTACTTTTGATTCTTTGGAAATCAAGTTTCCATTCTAGAGTTGTTGAGCCACTCCTTGGTGACCTAGAATTGTTCTAGAGTTATTTCAAAGTGGTGAGGCTTGTTTGGTGAAGTAATGAATGGATTAAAGTGTTGGATTTTAAAGATTTGGTAAAATTGGTCAATTTGATGAAATTGAAAAATTAGGGTTCATAACCCATTCCAAAATTGGGGCTTTTCATATATGTGATGTATTATGGAGTGTATATAATGCATGAAAAATTTTTGGTTGATTGGATTTGATCTTGGCATGTTTAGAACACAAAAGGACCAAAATGCAATTTACCGAAAATTGGGGGTGCTCTCGGCAATTAGCAAAAGGTTTGGGGATTTGTTTGTAATATGATTTTGATGTATTGGATATGTTGGAAAATATTTTAGAAATGATTTAGAATCATCCAAAATTTTATTTGACAATTTTTGGACTAAAATGATCAATTTGCAAAGTTATGGGGCAATTCGGTAATTACCAAGAAATTTGATCTCCTGTGTAATTTTTTCAGAATTTGATAATTGGATAATTAAATAAATAAGTTTATTTAATTGATTCAAGAAAAATTTTGAAATCGGAAAATTTTGATTTTCCACTATTCTGTTGCGTTACCTGATTTTCGCCATAAAACCCCTACATATATACCTTATAGTGACTCTTCCCATTGTCAATTACAAACTACGTTGTGACTGCGCACTACGTTGTAAATCATCGGGTCTTTGTCTAATATGTAAATATCACTAAACATTATTTAGTTTCAATCTAATCGATATTAGATCAAATATGTATATAAAAGACAAGAGGTGCGACCATTAATATGTAATATTATAGAAAAAATAATTGTTTGTATTCATGAATCGATCATAAATATGATCCGGATTGGCACTCCGAGCACCAACCCCAATAATTTCTCCCATTTACTCTAGTACCAATCCACGGTATCATATACACATCTCAATGTGCATTGTATGCGCATGGCCCTCAAGAGCTCACCTAGTACTCAAGAGGTAGGCATGAGAAAGTAGGTCCGCTATTATATTATGAGTTTTTCCAACAAACCCAAATGTCTCCCTTAGCCAGCATCATTCATATATTATAGAACCTATGTTCTACACCAATATGACTCGTATGTAATTTCAATATTGTGCTACAGCTACTGAGTTTTCTAAGTATTTAAAGATCGAATCCATAATACTATATAGACAACCTTAAGCACAACATTAATATCAAAACTCCTAATTTACAAGGTCACTATACAACTTCATGAGTCAATACTACATAAGTTACAACTATTTCACTAATACAGTAGAATCAATCATGATGCCCCCACTGCATCTTTTCCGACTCTAGATGACGTAGACCGTCTATCGTCATGATTAGACTCAAAACTAATTTGACTCTAATGGTTACAGACTATAATCTCCATGAATAAGAAACTTGTTCTTAGTATCTCAAAGATACTAGAAAATATGTTTCAAGGCCTATCATATGGTCTACAACATATTAGAATAGCTTGTAATAATTATGATAAAATTGATATATTTAATCATACATAATATAGTATTCATTATCCCATTATCCTATGATGCATAAAACTGACTAGACATTCTAATTAATTTTTCTTTCAACTGAGGAATCATCCTCTACGAAAGATGAATACTATACATAAAAGACACACTAACTGTCAAAAAATTTTACTAACTGTCACACAGACAATCATGTTGTGTCCTTTATTGGATCATATCTAATGCATGATTAATGAGAGTATCCACTAGTCTCATAGTTTCATATCAAATACAAAATTTTATATCAAATATAACAGATACCATTCACAATACATTCACAGAGAAAATGAAACTTAGGTAAACCTTTGACCTCACAAACATCTCATTATTACCTTAATAATGATAATTTCGTTATGATATATAACACTAGAAAGAAGTTTTACGCTCTTACTAACCTTACAATCACATATGTATTTTCTACGCTTTGATAGAATCAGACAATTTGACTCAAATCAAAATTAGAAAACATACATTTTCGTAAAGCTCATCTAAGTCTATAATAGGCTCTATAAGCTAGTATACCAAACTGAGATCTTAACATAATACAAACTCTAGGGCCATTCCAGAACAAAATTCTTCAAACAAAGAAATCCCAATGGATCTCTTCTTCGAAAAACTATTCAGAAACAACACTTTGCATTCCTAGCCAAAATGAACAGTTTAATATTAACATTAACCAACATATATTTAAATGTTCAAATAGTATGACTAGAAATAAGTTTCCATTCATAGACTGACGCCTATTGTCAGCGCGCCTGAATGCTACAGAAAGAATTCCTATGAGGTGACTAATTGAACCTGTGTTCAAGTATGGTTATCATACTCGAATGAAAGAAACAGAATGTGATCTTAAATGTTGTGAATGCATGAACATGTTGTATTCGTGATGACCTGGCTA